>CM074185.1:5576111-5831262 GCA_037179385.1 Holothuria scabra | reverse complement strand
ATCAGGATTTTTTTTATATAACAGTGCAGCCTCGCCAACATTTCAAGCAGCATGGCAGAATTCTGGACGAATTGTTCAAGGAAATAAGGTTTAATTTTTAGCGATCACCAATCACAGTGTGAGAACTTTAAAGGGTACTTAAAATGCATCGGCTGTGTATTTGTTCACCGAAGGTGAGTTAACTACAGACGCGTTTGCCCTCTTGATTACTTCATTTAATCGAGGACAAACAGACTTGGCAGGCTTTCCTAGTAGAAAAATTTCTAAAGGCTTTTTGCTCATTTTACTGAGGTGTAAATTTTGTTCGAAAATGCAACAAATTACGACTGCTTAGGTTTTGATTGAGGACGGTGATTTTTGTTTAAATTTTCTAAACGCTTCGCGTCAACGGATGATTGCGTTACGTTTAGATAGTACTTCAAAAGTCCATCTCTCCCTTTTCAAAATCCCTCGAGCCTGACAATTTTAATTACTTCAGTGCATTTCATTGATATGGGCTTTAAGCATTTGCAACAGACTAAACTAAGAAAACATAAACTTGTCACACTATTTCCCTGTCTTTAATTGTGAGGTTGTATTACAATAGTGTGTTGGCAGATGACAAGTTGGGAGAGTGTTTCATGTAAATAAAAGCTAGTAGACAGGTTGCCAACACATTGGTAACTGCGCCAGAGAAATGTCGCAAGTTTAATTTGAATATGAGTCCATTAGGGCTGAACTGGCCTTTTATTTTTAATGATCGAAATACTTTATTTATACTTTATGGTGAGATGTTCCAAATTATTTTTGTTGCGAAGAAATAAGAGAACAGCGAAGTTCCCTGTAATTGTTAAGTTTGGTTGGTTTTGTACTTACACAATATGCTAGCAGGATGAAACACATACAGTGGGGTAAAATACACCTTGTTAGTGTGACTTGATTAGGGGATCTGGCCTAGAAATCTTTGAATCGTTGTATTTGCACAGGATGACAGACAGAGTGACAGAGTCTAGTCGTTTAATTAATTCAGTGTTTTAACGAACTGAATTGTGAATAGTCTGCTTAGCCAAGCTTTGAAGAGAAGAGGAACAGTGTGAGATGCATGTTACAAATGATATACATGTGGCTACAACGGAGTCGGAATTTATTGAACGTAATTTACTCAAATCGTCAGCGTCATTGTTCAAGCCTAACGTGTTAGTTGTTGGTGTACTTTCGAACAGGGGCTCAAGGTTTTACAACCAGCAAGGCTAGTGAAGAGCAAACATGTCGTCATCAAACAGTACTTCTTTCCTATTAAATGAAAAACAAGTTTTGTAAAGAGATGACAATCAACTTGAAGTCTCCACCTTAAAGCACAATCACGAAACGATCATCACCAGTTGTTTTCAAAATTAAGCAATGATACATGAATTTCTCTTTAAAAACTCCCTCATTGTAATTAGTTTAAATGTGATTTTTGATGATTGTGGGTTTTTACAAACGTGGACAGCGAAATTGAATTTTTTTGTGGTTAAAAAGATGACAAATTGGTGCTCATAAATATGCGTACACTTCACTTTTATAATCGGAGAGAGTGCTCTGTTTCTCTCTTCAAATAAAAATGGTTCAGAGGAAAGGCAAGGCAGTTTTCACCAACGAAACTTGAGTTTACGTAAGATTAACTACCCGGTATCAATTTTTGTGATCAGAAAAGTATAAAGGCAATCCCATCACTTTTCTCTTCACCGGGAATTATGAAAGCCCTGGTCTGTAGAGAGCCCTGACAGCTGATCTAAAGAAAAATATGACAAACTTACTCAGTGACGGACCAATCTGGGTCACTGTTTTCAATGGAGTATGGTTGAGCCTCCTATTTCAGCTTTCGTATTCCATTGTATTGTATGTTTGAATCACATGATCGGTAAGATTACAAACACGTTACGATTAAATAAGAAAGAATTTGGAATAATGTGTGCAAATTGGTTTGATTTCCACACTGATGTCATACCTTTTATACAATTCCGTGTTGTGCCACAACTAGAGGTGATTTGATAATAAAATTGGAGCATAAAGCCTAGGGCTACATTGTTTGGAAAAATATTTTAAAGTATTTAAGTAATTTATAAAATGACTTCTTGTCAACATAATAGTCACCATGATTAGTTAATAGTAGCATACATTGCATCGACGATAATGAATAAATAAATATTAAACGCCATAACCACGTGCCTTTGCGAATGACAGTCTTTTAAAATTGTTGAATTTAAAAATTGATTCAAAACAAACAATATGAAAACTAAAATAATATGTAGCTATTTAATTTTGCAGCACAAATTCAATCTGATGCCTAATACAAGTGAATAATGTTCATTTGTACCACAATGTCTTAGAACAATTCTTTGGTATCCAAACATACCTCTCTCACATGATGGATTTGTCCCACTCCATTCTCCTCGTCTACACGTTCTGGTATTGTATCCCGATGTTTCAAAACCGAATGTACTACATTCTATTGTAGCTACCGTATCAGGTGACGCAAGTCTGTCTGTTTCATCTCGCCCCCTGAGATTGGTATACCGTATCTCCCATTCCCACACACCGTCTAACAATTCGTCTTTGTAACATGGTTCTAATATAGAAATGTTTATAACAATGTTTTGTTGTAGCTGGTTGGTCACGAATCAAATAGCTGATAAATTACTGAATCGCTTTTCGACTCTTAAACAATGAAGCAAAGAAAGAACTGAACTATTGGTCTGCCTTTACAAATTATAGTAAATTTCTCGGACAAATCAGTGTCGGTTATTTTATAAATTTATGAAAGCGCTGTTAGTAGGAATGTATATCGTTTTCAAAATTTGACCCCATGAACTTCAAGGGCATTCAAAGGGTTGACCCAAAACGGACCCAATTTTTATCTACCTACTAGATGTTTCAGATCCATCTTGAAAGTGTTTAGCAACTCGGCGTCTTAAATGACTTTGAAACTCGAGCATTTCTAATCAATCCTCCTTTTACTTAGTTTTATTCTTCATTATAGAAACGCCCAATTAAACTTACTTTCTTGGCAAAAAGGTTCTTCATTGTTCCACTGGCCGTTCCAACACAGTGTTTGTGCTGGTCCCGTAGCATCGTATCCAGTCCTACAAATAAACCTGAATATATCGCCGTGTCGGGGGTTTGATGTTTCAGTATTATCGATATTAAAATACCTGACTCTCCCATTTGTTAGTTGAAATGGCTGGCACGGGACTGAAAAAAATATAAACCAAAGGGAAGAATACTACTAGAGGTAGAGCAAACATACTAAATAAGCCCAAACAAACCAAAAACTAGAAAAAAGCAGAATTTATATTATTTGTGTTGAAAAGGACAGATAGAATAATGGAAGATTCACATTAACAAATGGTCTTTGGCCACCCCTACTTAGAACAAATGATAGCTTCATTACTGGGAATGACCTTGATGAACTGCACTTGGGTTGACATCTTTGCAAGGAATAGCTCCAATCGAATTGATGAAGAATGACTCATACACTTGGTTAAATCATGGAAGTATCACTATTTGCTTCCAAGGTTGACTTTAATTTGACTTCTATGGTGTTGATATGACCACGGTCAGTCATAAGACATCGTACATTTTCTTGTAAAATTGAATAATTATAGATTCCACTTGTCAAAACATTTTGAGGTTTGCGGTGTAATACTCCAGTCAGACGAACTATACTGTAGGAGGTACAACTTGCAGTGATATTGTCATGATCAGAAGACAATCAATTTCATTGTCCAATTGTGTCACTTGCAAAACGCCGTGGGGGACGGAATAGCAATCATAGGAACTAGTCCTTTAATTCGTTGAAAAGTAGCGGTTATCGCTTTGTGTTCATAAAAATCGCAATGTTTCATGTTTTTGAAAAAAAAAAAAAAACCACTGCATAGTGTTTGGAACGAGCATACTCCCGAGAAAGGCAAGCGATATTAGAACGGCTCAAGTCATGTCAACTCTCTGATATCAATATATGCTCTCATTAAAACAGGAAACCAATGTCATAACTGTTTCTCATTACCAGGAAGTATAAAGGCCGTTCGTTGTTTGCAGAAAAAACCGGACAGGTGATCATTAGAGAAATATGACACACCCACTCAGCGACTGACCAATCTGGGTCACAGTAGTTTGACACAATCTACTATGTGAGCTTTCGGTACGAGATAAAACTGTTTAGGTTCCCATTTTCAGCAGAAATACAAATAAGGTACAGTAAGATAAAATGCTTGGAGCTAAGTAGTGGTAGCTATTGCTACTCTATTCTACTCAACATAAAAATGAAAAAACGCTTTCCATTTCATCACACCTTCTTATTTAAATTTCCGATCTGACCTCGATGATCTTCAGTTGCAGACTGCAATACATTTTTATAGAAAGAATGCTACACATGTGAAGATGCAGTCAGACCCAACACTACCCGCGGAGCGGACGGCGGTTTTCTCAGCTTCTTTTCTTCCAAAACCACCTCCTGACAAAGCGAAAAGGACTGCGTCCAGTTTTAGACGCAAAGTTCATTACCATAATATCATTTATTCATGTACTCTCTAATGAATCATGCTATCGTTTTGAGTGAGTGTGCATACTCCTGTTGTCGTAAACCGGAAGTTAAGACTGAAACCTGAGATGCCCTATGATAACATCGTGTTACATAACCACTTTGCAGTAGGAACTACCAGGAGATTGGTATTGCAATGACGTAACAACTCCATGGGTGGTATGGTCTACTACACGGGACCAGATATTTGCCATCTTGTGAATATTCACAAACATTCAACCAGTCTCGAGGTCACATTTTTCTATGAATATCCAAAAGAGTTCGGTGTTCACTTTGACAGGCTTTAGGGATATGACCGAAAAGGAATATGCCGTCCAGCCTGTTACACAGGTAAACCCGACACTGAATTATAGCACTGAGAAGAAAGCCGGGGGGCAAAAACCCGTCAAAGTTGACCCAAACATTAGAACAGTCAATGGGAAAAGGCGGTAGGGGGGAGGCCTAGTTCTATAACTGACTATGCATAAGAAGTTATTGCTGGTCCACTCTTCCTTTCGATTGAGCTGACGGACGCATTCACTGATGGAAACAGCTTCAGAAACTCAACAATGTGCATTGGGTTGCCTATATGGGTCTTATATGGAGTTTTGTTCAATTCAGGCTTTTCGCAGTTATGCCCACTTCCTTGTTTACCCATACTCCATTGCTTACGCTGAGCGCCACGCACAATGGCAGTAGTTCCGAATCTGATGTTTTAGGTACGGCCTGGCTTGAACCGGCAAGAACTCAAACTCCCGATCTCACACCTGCAAGTCGTATGGAATTTTGGATTTAAAGACGCTAACTGCATAAGTGAAACCCAACCCATAGTGATTGCGTAGCCACGATTTTTGGCATAGTGGGAGGGGGTTGGTGTCTCACTATCAAAGACGGAATGCCATCATAGGTTGAGGTGGAGCGTACAAGAAAATTCGTAGCCCCAAAGGGCTTCAATATGGCATGAAGTAGAATCTCCTGGCCCTTTGACGTACATTGAATTCATCCCTTTATTGCAATTTCGTGTTCTGGAATTTTGTATGGTAGGAATACTTTAATAGAAAAAAGTTTCACAACTCGTTGGGGAGCCTATCACTCTAAAAAATGCGTGGAGAAAATTTCCTGGTTAAGCCTTTCGTAACAAAATTCTGGTGACTTTCACCACTAATCCTGGTTAATATATTCCATCTTTGCTCGAGCTCGTTTCCGATTGGCTGATTTGTCCAGCCATTGTGAATTATGATAACTACCCTGACTAAACGTTAGACAATCCGGCCCGTCGCAGCAACATTAGACGCAGAAATGGCGAACAGCGAAGTAAATACATCTGACAATTACAAACAAACGTGACCGACAAACTAGAAGAATGGAATCTACCAAGCTTTGGAAATATTCTGAAGGTAAGTATGTGAATTAATGTTGTTTATGGCAGCTCTGTTGGACACCTCCCAGTTGACTTCTGTACGTCTAGCCTAGGCCAGTATAAAGGCTCTATAGGGGCAAGGTTTAAGTCAGATAGCAGTGCAAACCCTAGATTGCCTCATATTAATAGTACATTATAATGCAAGAATATCACTAGTACGTCCAATTTGGACTCCCAGAATTTTCTGTCCTGGCCAAACCCTGTCTATAGGTATGTGCGTCTGAGCAAAATTCACTGTACATTGCACTGTGTACACAATGTACAGTATTGTGTACAGTATTAGCACTCACACAGTACGTGGGTTGTTCAATGTGGCTAAATCTTTCATAAATTAGTTACGGCAGTGGCTATACTCGGCAGGCCGTTACAGCATGCTGTGTGTATACATGCTTTTTAAACTGTGCAACAGTGTTAGTCTAGTTGTACAGTGGGCCATTGTGTGTGCGTTGCCTCGTACTGCTAATCTGCCAACTGGCTCTGCTTTACACGAACAGGCAAAGTAGGAGTCGAATTCCCCTCCAGCTCAGTTTTAGCACTGCAGTTCTGTTGTACATGTAGCCTACAGTACATGATGGTGCACCAAAAGTACAAACATATTGTTTGTGATGGTCATTCAAGTGTCACGGTTGGTAAAGTTCGCACAATAACTTAATGAAACAACCGAATGGAACCCGTTTCCAGTAACTGAATTCAATCAACTGTGACCCATAGAGTAACCGTCCAGCAAACAGTTTGGTATTTATGTTTTTTAGAGTGGAAAAAAAGCACAATAAAAGTTGCAACTTTCTCAAAAGATTTTGTATATATCGCAACTTAACACTCAACATGCAGCTTTCAGTTTTACTTACAACTGATTCCAGTAAATGCTGAATTACATGGAACACTAAATTGTAGGCTATGTGAAACAGCTAATAGTCAACCACAATAATGCTTGGCAAGAACAGACCTCCTTCAGGGGCTTTTTGCTTAAAGTGTGCTGTAAAACAAAATAATCTGCCACAGAAGTGCAATATTTGTCACTATTGAATCAAGACATAAAGACATTTACAGGTTAATTATTTGATATTGTGTCGTTATAGCAAGTCTCTTAAAGCAGTGCCCTCATGAGGGGCTTTATGGAGCTAGCTAAATGCCCCTGGATGAAGGTTGCCACCCCCTGCAAATGAAAACAATTTCCCCCTCAAAAAAGACCCCTATCCTACTGAAAGTAAAAAGTTAGGTCTTTCCTGTTTGGCAGGAAATAATATTTTTTTAAGGGATTAATGTGATAGGTGATTGTGTTTGCACTAAATGCACGTACCTCTCCTTTCTCTTGAAAATACGTGGAACATACTGTAAAGGTACAGTACATGCCGGTACATGTTGAGTTGGTGCAGTGATATTGTTGGGTGCTGTTAAAATCATGCCAGTCTACAATCTTTCTAAACAACTGTAACTGTAATTTTGACATGGACATGAGAAACAGGGGCTGGGAGCTAAATCACCTTAGTCAAAAGTGGTGTGAGGGAGTTCAAGATGCTCCCATCCCTCACAAGGACGAATTACTGACACCTTTTCTTTTTTAATTGAAAAGTGTCATTAATTTTACCAATTACATCTAAGGACCCCCAAGTATACAAAAGTCTTCTGAGAGGCTGTTTTAAGCAATATTCTTCCCCACCCTCCAATTTCAAAGTATCTCCTTTGGTCCATTATTTAAATTTCAAAATTTTTAAATTTAAAGAGGTTATCATAGCTGTCACTACAAACTACAATTGTCTTAACCTTTAGTACTGAGGAATTATAATTATGGGAGCAGGAAAACTGTTTAGGGTGTAGGCCTAACAGTTTCAGATAAGCTTCATGGTTGAGTGGTTTAAGGTTGTTGACCCCCCCTCCTCCTCATCCCCATATGGGAATGCTTGGAATTTTAAAGCTCGTTAGATAAAATTTTGTGACATTTTATGTTTGATATTTATTGACAACTGAATTTTTCATCAACAGTATAAAACAAATGCAGCAAGGGGTCTTCTTCCTTGAATTCAGATAGTGATGCCAGAAGCAAATTTAGCATAATACAATCATTAAAGCCTTAATACATTGTTGCATTCTTATTTCTTGCAAATGTGAAAAACAAGCATGAGATGAATTAGCTCAGATTACAAGATTCTCCGTCACCAGAACTTTTAGAAAACTTAAAATAATATCTAATTTAATTTATTTTCCTTCTTACAGCTTTTAATTGAAGACGTTGCCCAGCCAGCTGTTGGAAGGCATGTAAACTATCAAGTAATAAAGTTAGCTAAGAAATCTTCTTTTTGGATAATCTGAAGCCTAACCCAGGCATAATAATTCTGTTTGGAAAGTTCAACGATACTGCACTGTTGGAACTTCAAGTGGACCTCTACAATCAAACACAGAAGCGAAGACTGCAGATTTCTCCAGTATGTCAAAAGGAGTACTTTTACAGAAGTCTTGATACTGTTTTTTCACAAAGCGAAATATTATTATGAAACTGTTTAAGAGAGCCTACCAGCCTGAGATTTCACAAACTTGTCAGCCTGTGTTAGCATGCACCAGCTACAGTAACTCTACAAAAGGTGCAGAATGCTTCTTAATACCTGTGAGGCAACAGTGTTTGATGAAATATACAGAAATTTTAAAACTAATATGAAACATTTGCATAGTGTACATGCAATTTCTTATTACGTGATGGGAAAATAAAACTATCATAAATCCGGCTCTTCACTGGGCCTATGGAAAAGTGCCAGTCCTTGCGGGAAAACGACTTTTTTACGTCTACCTACTGTACTGTATTACAACAGAATCTGTCCATTTGAGCAACTTTTCATACATACAACTTTTCTGTATGAAGCAGTCACTAATTTTATATCGCAACCGTCTGCAGCATTTTTCTGAGCATGAAATTTTGGAAGCAATTCCACAATGGTACAGACGCTTTGCAAGCAAAACAGGAAATATAAGTGAAGACTTGAAAATACCCTTTCCACTTGTTTGATATACATGTTGAACTGAAACAGCCAACCCGTTCAATCTGCAATAGAAAATGGACCTTCAGTCACTATTTAAAGTTGTTATTTTGTTCACAGTGCAATCGTTTTTGTTTTTGCCATTGGCAATGCATGGATTCTTTTGACATTTCATCCTGTGAGTATCTGGAACTGTATCCCATAAGCTTGAACATTGTAATTGTTGAGGTGAATAATACGGATGTTGCTCTGCTTTGAGGAGGAACTGGATAGGGTCAAGACATTTAAAGGAGTACAAAAATAGCATGCCAGGTGGACATTCATTTTAATGGAAATAACGAAATTCCATAGAACCTTGGGCTTATGCTCTCTTCCCACCTGTATAATGTTGATACAAATTTCACTAACGTCTAACAGTGTGATGTTTCATACTGTATCAATGATTTCTTAGGTTAATGCAAGGCAAAAGCTTTTGTCTTGAGCATTTCTTTAAAGTATCACCACTAAACTTCAGCATAAAACCATGTTTTGGTGTTTGTGACCAACAGAAGAGGTAAAATAAATAAAACAAAAATCATCGAAGTAAAGCTGTTATGTATTATATATGTGTCTTACTGTATTTTTCTTCCAGGTAAAATATGTAATTAAACCATTTAGAAGATACTAATCAATTTAAAAGATAAATCTGTTAAGACATTTCACCAGGATCTGATATGCAAAATCTGGAGCAGCATGAAAAATAAATGTATATAGGCCTAAGAAAGCAACAATTTGTAAGGACATCCGATAAATTACCAGGAAATGATGCTAAATTTTACCAGGAATGGTGTTAACTTAACCAGGGAGTTTCACGAAGGTTTCTTGGTGAAAGGTACCGAGAATTAGGTGTAAATATGTTCACCAGGCAATCCTGGTAAAATTCACCAGGATTAGGTTGATGCAGTAGCAACATGGAGGCTGGTGAAATTTTCACCAGTACCTGGTAAAATTTCACCAGGTATTTTTTAGAGTATGTACCAGTGTTTTCTGGAACCACTTTTCTCTGACAAGGAGCGCCACATTCATGGCTCCCAGGAGAAAAGGATTTGAACTGGCCACGAAATGTACAACGGGATTTGACTATCTATGAGGAGCGCCAACACATCGCATCATCGCAAATTTATCGTACGTCAGTATTTTTTAGGACAGCTGGTACTTACCTCGTGCCAAACAGTGCTAATCCTGATGACCTAGTCACCTTCCTTTCTAAGTAGAACCAAACGGATCAGGTACTTAGGATGCCTATGGGGGAAATAACATTCATCGGAGTACCCACAGCCAGGAATTCTCCCTGCGATGAAATATTGAACCTTATTCTGAAGTGGGCATTACACTCTAAAAAATACCTGGTGAAAATTTCACCAGCCTCCATGTTGCTACTGCACCAACATAATCCTGGTGAATTTCACCAGGATTTCCTGGTGAACATATTTACACCAAAATCTTGGAAACTTTCACCAGGAAACCTTCGTGAAACTCCCTGGTTAAGTTAACACCATTCCTGGTAAAATTTAGCATCATTTCCTGGTAATTTTATCGGATGTCCTTATAAATTGTTGCTTAGGCCTGTACACATTTGTTTCTCGAGCTGCTATAGATTTAGCATATCAGATCCTGGTGAAATGTCTTAACAGATTTATCTTTTAAATTGATTAGTATCTTCTAAATGGTTAATCAATTACATATTTTACCTGAAAGAAAAATACAGTAAGACACATGCATAATACATAACAGCTTTATCTTGATGATTTTTTTTTTATTTATTTTACCTCTTCTGTTGGTCACAAACACCAAAACATGGTTTTATGCTGAAATTTAGTGGTGATATTTTAAAGAAATGCTCAAGACAAACGTTTTTGCCTTGCATTAACCTAAGAAAGCATTGAAATGAAACATCACATTGTTAGACGTTAGTGAAATTTGTATCAGCATTACAGGTGGGAAGGGGCATAAGCCCAACGTACTATGGAATTTCATTATTTCCATTAAAATGAATGTCCAGCTGGAATGCTATTTTTGCACTCCTTTAATTTCTTGTCCCTATCCAGTTCCTCCTCAAAACAGAGCAACATCCGTATTACTCAATCTCATGGGATACGGTTCTAGATACTCACAGAATGAAATGTCAAAAGAATCCATGCATTGCCAATTGCAAAAACAAAAACAATTGCACTGTGAACATAATAACAACATAAATACTAGTAGTCACTGAAGGTCCACTTTCTATTTCAGATTGAACGGGTTGGCTGTTTCAGTTCACCGTGTATATCAAACAAGTGCAAGGCGCATTTTCAAGTCTTCACTTATATTTGTCCTGTTTTGCTTGCAAAGCGTCTGTAACATTGTGGAATTGCTTCCAAACTTTCACGTTCAGAAAAATGCGCTGCAGACGGTTGCGATATTTAAAATTAGTGACTGCTTCATACAGAAAAGTTGTATGTGAGAAAAAGTTGCTCAAATGGACAGATTCTGTTGTGATACAGTACAGTAGGTAGACGTAAAAAAGTTGTTTTCCCGCGAGGACTGACACTTTTTCGTAGGCATAGTGAAGAGCCGGATTTATGAGTGTTTTATTTTCCCGTCACGTAATAAGAAATTGCATTCTGTATGTCATTTACACAATGCAAATGTTTCATATTAGTTTTAAAATTTCTGCATGTATATTTCATCAAACACTGTTGCCGCACAGGTATTAAGTAACATTCTGCATTTTTTGTAGAGTAACTGTAGCTGGTGCATGCTAACACAGGCTGACAAGTTTGTGAAATCTCAAGCTGGTAAGCTCTCTTAAACAGTTTCATAATTTTGCTTTGTGAAAAACCAGTATCAAGACTTCTGTAAAAGTACTCCTTTCGACATACTGGAGAAATCTACAGCCTTCACTTCTGTGTTTGATTATAGAGGTCCACTTGAAGTTCCAACAGTACAGTATCGTTGAACTTTCCAAACAGAATTATTATGCCTGGGTTAGGCTTCAGATTATCCAAAAAGAAGATTTCTCAGCTAACTTAATTCCTTGATAGTTTACATGCCTTCTAACAGCTGGCTGGGCAACGTCTTCAATTAAAAGCTGTAAGAAGGAAGATAAATTGAATTAGATATTATTTTAAGTTTCCTAAAAAGTTCTGGTGACGGAGAATCTTGTTATCTGAGCTAACTCATCTCATGCTTGTTTTTCACATTTGCAAGAAATAAGAATGCAACAATGTATAGGCTTTAATGATTGTATTATGCTAAATTTGCTTCTGGCATCACCATCAGAATTCAAGAAAGAAAACCCCTTGCTGCATTTGTTTTATACTGTTGATGCAAAATTCAGTTGTCAATAAATATCAAACATAAAATGCCACCAAATTTTATCTAACGAGCTTAAAAATTCCAAGCATTTCCATATGGGGATGGGGAGGGGTCTGCGACCTTACACCATTCAACCATGAAGCCTATCTGAAACTGTTAGGCCTACACCCCAAAGAGATTTCCTGCTCCCATAATTAAAAATCCTCAGTGCTAAAGGTTAAGACACTTGTAGTTTGTAGTGACAGCTATGATAGTCTCTTTAAATTTACAAATTTTGAAATTTAAATTATGGACAAAAGGAAGTACTTTGAAATTGGAGGGTGGGGAAGAATATTGCTTTAGACAGCCTCTCTTAGGAGACTTTTGAATACTTGGGGGTCCTTAGATGTAATTGGTAAAATTAATGCCACTTTTTAATTAAAAAAGAAAAAGTGTCAGTAATTCGTCGTTGTGAGGGGGTGGGAGCATCTTGATCACCCCCACACGACTTTTGAGTTTTGACTAAGGGGATTTATCTCCCAGCCCCTGTTCCTTATGTCCATGTCAAAATTACAGTTACAGTTGTTTAGAAAGATTGTAGACTGGCATGATTTTAACACCACCAAACAATATCAGAGGCCGGGGGTGATGCCAAAGTTAGCTCACTGCACCAACTCAACATGTACCGGTATGTACTGTACCTTTACAGTATGTTCCACGTATTTTCAAGAGAAAGGAGAGGTACGTGCATTTAGTGCAAACACAATCACCAATCACATTAATCCCTTACAAAATATTTTTTCCTGCCAAACAGGAAAGACCTAACTTTTTACTTTCAGTAGGATGGGGGTCTTTTTTGAGGGGGAAGTTGCTTTCATTTGCTGGGGGTGGCAACCTTCATCCATGGCAGGCAGCTAGCTCCATAAAGCCCCTCATGAGAGCACTGCTTTAAGAGACTTGCTATAACGACAGAATTATCAAATAATTAACCTGTAAATGTCTTTATGTCTTGATTCAATAGTGACAAATATTGCACTTCTGTGGCAGATTATTTTGTATCACAGCACACTATATGCAAGAAGCCCATAAGGGGGTCTGTTCTTGCCAAGAATTATTGTGGTTGACTATTAGCTGTTTCACATAGCCTACAATTCAGTGTTTCATGTAATTCAGCATTTACTGGAATCAGTTTTAAGTAAAACTGAAAGCTGCATGTTGAGTGTTAAGTTGCGATAAAAACAAAATCTTTTGAGAAAGTTGCAACTTTTATTGTACATTTTGTCCACTCTAAACAACACAAATACCAAACTGTTTGCTGTACGGTTACTCTATGGGTCACAGTTGATTGAGTTCAGTTACTGGAAACGGGTTCCATTCATTTATTGTGAGAACTTTACCAACCGTGTCACTTAAATGACCATCACAAACAATATGTCTGTACTTTTGGTACACTATCATGTACTGTAGGCTACATGTACAACAGAGCTGCAGTGCCTGTGTTCGTGTAAAAGCAATTGACACATTACCAGTACGAGGCAACGCACACACATTGGCCCACGGTACATACAACAACTAGACTAGCACCTGTTGCACAATTAAAAAAGCATGCATACACAAAGCATGCTCTATTTCTGTAATGGCCTGCATGCCGAGTATAGCCACTGCCGTAACTAGTTTGTGAAAGATTTAGCCACATTGAACAACCCACGTACTGTGTGAGTGCTAATACTGTACACAATACTGTACATTGTGCACACAGTGCAGCGTACAGTGAATTTTGGTCAGACGTATACCTATAGACAGGGTTTGGCCAGGACAGAAAATTCTGGGAGTCCAAACTGGACGTACTAGTGATATTCTTGCATTAAACTGTACTATTAATATGAGGCAATCTAGGGTTTCCACTGCTCTCTGACTTAAACCTTGCCCCAATAGAGCCTTTATACTGGCCTAGGCTAGGCGTACAGAAGTCAACTGGGAGGTGTCCAACAGAGATGCCATAAACAGCATTAACTTCACATATTTACCTTCAAAATATCTCCAAAGCTTGGTAGATTCCATTCTTCTAGTTTGTCCGTCACGTTTGTTTGTAATTGTTGATGTATTAACTGCGTTGTTCGCCGTTTCTGCGTCTTGAATGTTGCCGCGGCGGGCCGGATTGTCTAACGTACAGTCAGGGTAATTATCATAATAACAATGGCTGGACAAATCAGCCAATCGGAAACGAGCTCGAGCAAAGACGGAAAATATTAACCAGGATTAGTGGTGAAAGTCACCAGAATTATGTTACCAAAGGCTTAACCAGGAAATTTTCACCACGCATTTTTTAGAGTGTATGGGCCTTTTTTTAATACCATATTTTCAAAATCACCTAGCGCGCCTTTGTTACGTGAATTGTTGGAGTTGAGATACATCTTTGTCTTCAATCCTCACCCCACCCACCTCTGCCCAAACTGTTAAATTCGGTCCAAAACTGATGTCGTCTGCTTTATTCTTTTATTGATAAAACGGTTCCTGTGACATTTAACTTTTATATAGTGAAGTGGGGGGGGGGGGTAGGCGGTTCACTATCTGAGGTTACCAAGTCGGTGAAATGCTTTATTTTTCGGGAATAGCACCCATCATGTCAATATAAACATGATTTAAGCTAAAGCTTTAAATTCCACTCTTTTGGAGGAATATAAGTCGTTCTCAAATTGACATTTTAGCGGTTTTTTATAAACCAACTAGACCGGTTTCTGTTCTTGGCTCTATACGGCAGAACGTCATCAGTAGTGGCCTTTTCACAATGGCGGGATTTGTCATGAGAGTTAGTAATGCAGCTAAGAGCGCATCTAACAAAATATCGTTGTACCTTTCCTCTGTTTCTCCCGACTCCGGGTCTGGGGGACCCTTTATTAAGATAGCAAGTCTTTCAGATTTGGTACCATTTCATTGACAGTCGGATAATCGGGAGACAGACGGTGTAGTTGCAGGTCACCATGCGGTTAGAACTCAGTGTTTATTTAAGCTCGCTTTTAGGTGCCATATTTGGATGAAGGTTGTTTTGAAAACGAGTCGTGGTAGTGTTTTATTTTTTTTTTCAAAATGAAGAGGTGCGCCCATTGTTAAGAGGCAATGCCGTTAGTGGCTGCAGAGGCGATCTCTTCAGACCGGTATATTTTCTGGTGAAAAGTTTCTCTGTAAAGGAGTTCCCTTTTCCCAGGAAATCGATTTCGGTGCTGCATATAGTTTAGCGTATTTACGCAAATCCCTTTTCATTTAGCCTTTGAATATGGCATGTGGGTATGCAGACTCGGAGTATTGATCGAGGTATAATGAAAAGTTTCAGTGAGCACACGGTATTGACTTTAGTGTCACGGAGGCCGCTTGATCGAAACTTTCGCATTTTAGTAGATTTTATAATCTGGGTAGGTTACCTCAATTTCAGAGATCCCGGCTTTGTTTATTATAGAGAAAAATGAATTTTATTCATTATTAACCACTTTACTCGAAAGTTCAGGTGCCGCTCTTAAAAGGAACATAGAGAAAAGCCCTTGCTTTTTAGTCTTTGTTTTGACAAGTGTAGCAGTCTCAATTCGCGTATCAGGTCTTCCATTGACAGATGAGTAGATTGCTACGTTCAGGCTTCTGTGGCGTTTTTATGAACTTTTCAACCTTTTTCCCAATGCAACTCGTGACAGAGGTTTGTCGGAAAGGTTAAAACGTATTTATGGAGTGCTTTTGCTTCGTTTCGAAGAGTTAGGGCTTTGAGAGGCTACGTGTAGCCGGATATTCCCTTAAAATGTATATCGATTTTTTCTGATAATGCGATGAAAGGTCCTAGGCTTCTCCAGCCCCCTGACTATCCTCTGACACATTGTGGTATTCTGCCTTTCGGTAAAATATATCGATTGCTTGCCATTTGTGCCAGCAAGAAGTTTAAATAAAGAGCGTCTAATTAGCGTCTTTTATCATTTCAAAAATCGACACAGTACAGTAGAATCCGCTGATATTCTACCCTTAGTAAGATATAATGAAATTAGGAAAATATCAATGGATGTTAGTGTAAGTAGAGAAAGGCATGTAGAAAAAAAATACTTAATTCTGGATATTACAAAGTTTTGGTATAAAAAATCATGGCAATTAGCCATATTGGTATCTTGACCTGATACAAATAAGTGATCATTTCAAAATTAGTGGTTATTATCAGATATTGAGAGTATGAGTGTATAAGACTGTATAGTTAAAGTAACAAACAGATAGGCTTTCAGACGAATGCAAAATAATCTATAAAATAGACACCTTTCGTCAAGATGATGGCTCATATTGGAGAAATAAAACATGTATTGCATTGTCGACAAAAGGTTTAAAGCAGCTTGTGCCATTCGATCTCCTTTTTCGTAATGTAATTCAAAAGACCTTTTCTACGTACCTTGATTATGGAGAAGAATCGACGATAGATTGTTGATTGTAAATTTGTTCAATTTTACCCCAGAGAAGGAAATACCTTGAAAAGATTCCTGTGCTTTTGAGAGACTGTAGCTCCCTAATTGTCAGGATTTATCCTCTCCCAAATCTGGATACTGCATATTCATCTGGTAATTTTAGACCCAGAACACAAAGGTGGGTAAATAACAATGACACAAGGACGAGGCTCAGCGTTACGTTTCGCCAAAATGATGAGACTGTATAGCCTACAGAAATGGCCTTTTGTGGGGCAGATTGTTCTAACTGCGCAATAAATGCACTTTGCACAGCGCAGTTTACGCTCATTTTACTGTGCACGTACACATTTGTGACAACAATAGACTTTTCATACGTTAAGCATGTCTCACTGACGCTGCAGCTACCTGGGTGAGTAAAACACTCGATCAGATCATTTAACTGTAAGTAAGCCATGATCATTTTGTTTCCTAATGACAGTCATATTAAAATGCTGATTCTCAAAATGGAAGCAAAAGTTAAGACCATGAAATAAACATGAAGCAATTTTACGGCACAAAGTCCACCAGATGTCCACCAGGTGCCTTATCATCTTCAGTAAAACAAATAACTTTAGAACAACCCTGTTAAATCCTAACGTACCTCTTATACATGATGGGTTTTCTCCACTCCATTCTCCTCGTCTACACGTTCTGGTATTGTCCCCTGTCGTTTCATAACCGAACGTATTACATTCTATTGTAGCTACCGTATCAGGTGACGCAAGTCTGTCTAGTTCATTTCTTCCCCCAAGATTGGTATACTGTATCTCCCATTCCCATTCACCGTCTAACAAGTCTTCCTTGTTACATGACCCTAATATAGAAATGTTTAGAAAATTGATCTTTGTTTTGTATTATTTTAGTAGTCACGTGTAAGTTAGAATTTACTATGATACGTTTCGATTCCTAAAGGTCTGGTGACATGAAAATGAAAACGTTACGGATTTGATGTAAAAAAGTAAAAAACTTGGAAACTGCTAGCAATTTTCATGAGAAACCATTAGAAACATCATTTCACAGAAATTTCGGATTTACACTTAATCATAAATAATCATAAGCTTATATACAAGATATAAGATGAAAATCTTGTGATGTGCAGAAGGAGTATGATTTTATCCTTTGTTTTTACAATTTTTGTTATAAGGAACGTTACATTGGTGAAGTTCGAGAAGTTTTATTTTGAAGTGTAAACTGTGTTCTTGAAACCCATCAGTTGACAAAATTAATTTTAATATTAGCAGCAAATTTTCAAACTTTGTAAATGTACATCTTGAGAATAGCAAAAGACACTGACATCATTCTTCCACATATTCACTCATCACAGCTAAGACAGTATAAAAACAGTAAGTACACGACATTTTGCCGACATGACAAACTAACTTTAAAAAAAGAAAACAAAGAAAGCTCTACAGGTATGTCTAATTTAAAAAAAGTATGTCTTATTTAAAAGAAAATTGATGAAGCGGCCGTTCAGTTGTTGCTGCATTCATAATAGTGCTGATAAAAGGGGTTTACATCGCCCTCATAAAGCCAGCCCGAGAGTTTCAAGAGCATTTTACAAAAGAACGTTTCAAACGATTTCAATCTTGCTTAATTACTATCCACTTGAAGCATGACCAATCGATCCTTCCTGAACTTTTAATATCCAAACCTAACATTTCTGTTTGTAGGTATGGTAAATACGCTTTTCCACACCATCGACCGAGGTATAACGATATCACTACATACAAGTTTTATTTTACGTAGGTTACAAAAAACAAGCCAGGGGATTACGCAGTGTTAAACATGTTTTGTGCTCAGACTAGGGGTTCTTGGGGCTTGATAAAATGTCTTTGCGCAAGATATTAGTGTCTGCTGTTATCACAGTTTGTGATAGTTTTTCTCGTTTAAATGGTCGGATTCTTTCTTTTCTCTCTTTCGCAGATGGCTTTTGATGGCAGATGGAAGGTATGGGTATAGGCCTACATTGCCAAACGTTTTCTCAAAGAAAATGGTGGTGGTGCGTTTAATATAGTGATTTTCTGATTGAAAATTGCTCTTTTAATGGAAATGGACATTCTGTCGAACAAAATCTCAAAATCAGGAACGCTTGATTTGTGATTATCTGCTAGTTGTCTTTGGTGGCGATTTTCATTTTTTCTGAAAATTTTTTCCGCTCTTTTTACCAAGTCGACTGGTTTTTGGACGGTTATGTTTGTCCTCCAAATTGCAATACACCCTTTTAATGTTGCGACATAAAATTTGAAGTTATACATTTTATGATCACGTTGGAATTTGCTCCTGTTTCGCCCTTGGTCTTGCTACTTATAACAATAAGGGAAATCGATTGCCAAACACATGATGGTCATCCGCCAGGGCTTCTGAGCAAGAAATCTCAGATGCGCCCGTAGTTTGAGACATGTGATTAACCCCATCAACTAACGTAGACGCAAATTCTATAAATGTGTTTTTAGTTATCGAAAGAGTACTGACTTGAAAGCAAGAAATAACGTACGATACTATTTAAATTACACTCTTTTTGAAATTTGTTTTAAATTTCTTCAATCACACAAACATCAAACAAAGGGAAATATTGCATTCAGATGAATTCATGTTATCCTAGAATATTCGAGATTTTTGCACGCCTTGGCGCGGCCAGCAAGTTTGTCTTTCTCCAATTTTTCAATCAGTTCGTATCCCCATTTTAAACTCACATGCATGAACTAGAAACAAATAGAACCCCAGATATTTCCATAGCATTGATGTTATTAAAAATATTACCACAAATCGTGCAACTTTACAAGTTTTCAAAATGCTGCTTAACTGAAGCCTAGAAGGTAATGCTGTATGAAGTATGCTTCTTTTTTTAAGAGTGTTGTCGAAATGTTCGCCAAGCCTACTTATGACTGAAATAGCAGAGACCTTGTGAAAGCATTCTTCGGATTAGAATCCACCTTTAAAATTTATCGCCAAACTATTGATAGTATGAATTTCCCCTTAGGTCGTACAATTCTTTCGTCTGTGAGGTAGACAACCCCAAAGTACATTTCCAAACAGGTCTTGCTTTCTCGACCCTAAACACTTACATCTGACGTTTCCTGATATCCCATTAACATGATAATTGTTCTTCCTATTTACTTACAGGAGTACTACATACTCCTTTCAAATAGTCGCCACCTAGATATTGCAAGAACATAATCTTCTGATTAGTTCTATCCTTAAATCTAGAGAGGTAAAAAACTTCCTTGGCAAAATCAAAACCGTCCCTCATTGTCCCACTCTGCGTGCTAAAATGTTTGTGCTGGTCCATGAGTATGGTAACTGTCATTACAATATGGTATGATTAATTCGCCATGTCGCCGATTTGATGTTTCCATGTACCTAACTCTCCAGTTTGTAAGTTGATATAGAACAACAGATTAAACGTATATTACAAAAGGAAAAGCAGGCATAGTGGATATACACCCGAATTTGCATCAGAAATTAATGAAAACAAGACTGGCATGACCTTTGACAATATTTTGCAGGGCAAACAGAATAATGCAAGAAACCGTATCAACAAATGGTCTGTGACATAAGCCAGAAAAGGTAATGTTGACGCAGTTGTTGCCAATGACGTTGGTAAATTCACTTGGATTGACATCACTTAAAGCAATATCGCTGATCGGGTTGACAAGAAATGGATCATACAGTCAGTTATCTCAGGTCACGGAAGTACTACTATTATTTTGGTTTCATAGTCAAATTTGCTTTTACTCTTATAGTTTCGATATGACCATGGTCAGTCAAAATACATTACAAACTCTTTGTGTGGAACTAAGTTCATAGAAGATCAATTTCTCAAAACATTGATGTCTGTTTCGCCATACGTCAGTCAGAAAAACGTCAGGATGGTACCAATTGTAATGGGAGTGTCACGGTCACAGGACAATGTATTTTTTAAACGATTATTGTGCCACCCTCAAGACGCACTAAAGCCTATGTTACCTGCAGCGTTGCAATAGGAATACATTAGAAATGCAGTAGCTACACTGCTCGAGAAAAGTACATGGAACAATTCACCTCACGCACTCCCCTATTATATTTGATTACGAATTTGGAATGGTCAGATGTTGCAAAGAATTGACATTTTTCCAAACTACATTTTGAAAAATTCTGAGCGCAACTCATCGTTGTGTCATCCATTATGTTTCATTTGGTTAATGGGGGGTTTTGGCCAGAGTCCATACGTGCTGTGCAACAGAAAATGTCTCATGTAAGGGAAAATTAATTCATCCCGAAAGTTACTTTAAGGCAATGTACTAGGCTCGCGTCGTTCGAGTGAATACGCTCTTCAGTCTGGGATGCTCATTGTTTTGGCCTTCTGAGACTAAGCATGTGAAAACTTTCGTTCATGGTTCTTTTAGGGTAATAAAATAAATTGAAGTTACTTGATTTGCCTGCTAATAAACTGGTAGCCCATGTAAATAATATGGTTACAAGCAATGTAGATACGTATTCAGTGAAGTATACTGACTACCCCCTTTCGGGACGAACAGTTGCTACAACATTGCAGGTGCAAGTGCATGTAAATGCACAGTGCTGTGAAGGTAACTTCTAAAACTTCTTTAGCATTTTTTGCAGTTTCTTCAACAACCTCAAAGGTCTCAGTAGAGAAAACTGAGATATTACTCCGAAAAGAAAAAATGGCAGACTTAATTAAGGAAGTAAAGGGAGACAAAAATAATAGGTAAAATGAAAAAAATGAAGAGTGGAAAAATAACAAAATTGGCAAGGGATTGTTTCTGAAGGGAGACTTGCATTGAAATAGGGCCGATAAATGTAGAAATATATTAGTTCTAATATCATTGTTACGAACACTCAAACAGGCTTGCCTAACGGCAATGTAAGAGAGGGAAAGAAGTGAAACTACAGAAGGAAAAGAAAGTCGCACCAAAAAGGAAGCAGCCACCATTACGAGGGTAAATATATGGACGGCAGAAAACAGATACAAAAGATATAATAGAACGATTTTCTACAAAAGTCACACAAGATGTGGAAAAATGCTGGCGGTACGGGACTACGGGTCGCTTCCTATCTTTGGTCTATACGTTATTTCAAAACCTTATAGAGGAGGAAGGAGTTTGCGTAAGTTTGGAAACCTGTGCAGTGTACAATGAAACATGAAATTCTGAAATGCAAGAGCTAAATCGACTCGCATCGACAGTAGTTTTCTCACGCAGTTGACATTTGTTGTTATTTCCACAGAGTTTGCAAAGAATATTTTTAAGTATGTCGAATGGTTTATCTATTCTCGAGGTGAAAATCCATTAGATAAGGAACCGGCGCTGTGAGCAGGGAGTGGCTAGTGAAGGAGATACAACGAACAGATATTTTCAGAAAATATATATTTGAAACGGATTATATCTTTTGAGGTGTTACTATTTGATTGACAGGTCCTTTTTTCTAGCGGTAATCCCTTGTGACTAAGTCATTTTTATGACGATCTCTTCCGCTCTTTTCCAGTTAATCCCTAAAAAAGGCATTGTCTGTTTCATTTGGGATACCCGGCTGAGAACCCTACTGGGATCTTTACCAAACTTCTCCGTAGGATGGGTGCAAATAAATCACCAAAGCCCCCAAACTTTTTACAACTTTTAACTTTATATTATCTTTTCTTTTTTTAGCTCTTCTTCTTTCCTTCCACTGTTCTTCTTGTTGGACAACAACAAAAATCAAATAAATAATAAAACAATAAATTTAATAATAATATACTTTCTTACGCCGGCGGATACAAGTGAATGAAAATGCAGTTTCAATCTAATTTCCCGTTTTATTTAATGGTCACATCCAACTTCAAATCCTGTCCTCTCCCCTTTCACTTCAGTCATCATATACTACCTTCCTTCCACAACCACGTTTTCTGATATGAGATATTTCAACTCATCATCAGTTAAAAGATGATGAGTACTTCCTGGGGTATCGGCACTCGAACATCCTATTACTGTTCTAGTCAGTGTATGCTAGGACCTTTGTATGTTTTAGTGACCTCGCCCTGGATGGTTAAGTCACGAATGGCTACGTCCTGAATTATTACATTAAACGTGGTTCCGCCCTGAATGGCTATAGTTGAATGGCTTTGCCCTTCAGGGTCTACTCCTTGAATGGCTCACTGAGGAGGGAAGAGTTAACCAAATCAAACCACAACCAAAGACCAGTAATTAAGAGTTTCACTTTTTTCGAAACCTAATACTCCATTTCTTTTCAATTCACGCTGTAGCCTTTCTTTGCGTGACACACCCCGAATTTCTTTTTCATATATAGAACATATTAGAATCTCTCACTTCATACTTTCAAAGAATTAAAATTATGCACGCTCTCCACCTTATACAACACATGCATGCATGGAACTTTAATCTTGCTACAAGACGTTTAACTTTGTGTTTTTGTCCGGCCGGTTTGGGTTGTCCTTTTGTTGCAACGTACCTGTTTCGATGTACGTCTAAAGAAAGACGTTTAACTTCCGTTAACGATGTAGGCTAACTGTGTTTCGTCTTCATATTAAAATATATTAACCGTTTCGGTACCTGACGTTACGTTACCCAGTAAACACTGGCCTCGCTTTTTCGTTCTTTTATTTATAATCTTTTTAATATTTACACTGAACCTGAAACTATACCGTTAACGCATAAAGACTATCTTGTTCTCGATGAGCCATAATTTCCAATCTTAACGATAACTTACATGTGTACCCAAAATTGTCTTCTTTCACTTCACTAAATTGCACGTAACCTCTCCGAATGATTTCTTGAATAATTAAATAAAACAAATTACGTTTTGGCTAAATGTGAGATGACTGGCTTAGCAGTCATACCTAAGGTCTTGGGCCATACACGCCCATCTCTCTCTCTCTCGGCAACTCGTGGAAGCTCTTCAAATTAACGGTGGCTCACCAGAGCTTCACGTCCATTAGTATTACTAAGTGCTGCCTCCCGATGATATTTAATAAGTCACTCAAACTTTTCTGCCCCAGACTAATCCTGCCGCAACAGCTGTAAAATTTCGAGACTTCCTTCCCAGTTGAAGCCGTATATACTTCTTTCTCAGTGACTCGGAGCAAAGCGCCTTCCTTCTTGCCCGCCAACGCTTAGCTATCACTGCCTATTTTCTTTTAAATTTTAATCTGCATTGTTTACACCTAGTAACTATTCGGTTTCCGTATCATAGTCAAAGTAGGTACGGAATGTGGCACGCATGAATGAAAAACCTCTTGTGACAGTCTGTATATCCTTTGATTTGAAGGTGTGCTTCCGCCAGTGGCGAAGTTTCTACCAATTTCTGTAGCACGACTGGTAACAAACGTTTAAACCATTGAGCTCTAATTATTAGGACAAGTTGTTGCTGTCTTCAAATGAAGTGATATTTCGTGTCTTGGATAGCCTCGAAGGACACAAATTTCACAATTTTGCTTGACAGCTGGCAACAAAATTTTAACAAGTAGGGTGTAAGGTATACGTCTCTTCACGGGAATTTCGATATGCCGCACTCATCCTTGCTAATCGAAGAAATGAGATAAGAATTTGGTGCATTACAGCCATACTATTGAACGTTATTTCCCCTTCTCTAGCTCCCTGCTGTGAGGATTAGAATTCCAGACCATATAAGAGGGGAAAAAATGAATGAAATTATTGAACGATAAACCAAAAGATAGTAAGAAAGGAAAGGAGACGAAAAAAGGGAAAATATGTAATGAACTGGAGGAAATGCTTGAGTAGGAAATTTATTTTACGTGTCTGTGTTGTGGGTGTTTTTGTTAGGAAACTTAAAAACATTAAAATTTGGAACTTTAAGCGCAAGCAGTAAATTCCTTACATAACCCATCTGCTCTCGTTTAAGCTCATTAAATTCCCTTGCTCAAATTAATTGCCATACCAATAATCTACGTGACGTACAAGATCAAAAGGGATCAAATTGAGCCTTAATCTATATCCAGTTTTCTGTACATCTAATTAACCATTCATTGTAGGTACGTTAGTATTTAACAAGTAATCGTTTGATAAAAATTTAAGCTCATAGGCCTACTCCAAACAGAAACCTGTTACATTCATATATCAGACTCCCGGTTGAGAAGTATTTAATTAATTTGAGGAACCATTTGGGTTGTTGCTAGAGACAAGTGCAAGAGAAAAAAATTATAAATAATAAAATCTACGATAGGTTGAAAAATGGATCTCCTGGTGGATGGAGGAGGAACTTTTCACGTTTTTGAAAGTACATGCGCAGCCAGGAAATTCCCACAGTCTAATTATTATGGGATTATAATTTCACTTCTAATATTTATTTCACAATGCAAAATTCACCAAAACTCCCTGGTCTGGTAGTCTATGAGTGGTGCTTACCTCCTATTTACACATGTAACCTTTATTGCCTGCAATAACTGTCTGCCAAAAAAAAAAAAAAAAAACTAACTAGCGCCGTGGTAACCCCTACCAACTGAGGGTGCCTGCCACCTAAGATCGCCCTTCAGCATTTTTGCTGAAAACCCCGTGGCTAGAGCCATAATGGTCCACGGGGCCCACCCCACACTCCCCAATCCCAATCCCTACATCCTATAGAGGCAACTTAACGTAGATGTAACTAAACGGCTATTTCACCTTATAAAATGTCGGTAGGCTCCAGCGTCTGAATCTGCGTGGTAAGTATGAGTTGGTTAGGCGGAGTCTCATTCGGTGATGAGTGTCGTTGTCGGCATTTGAGGGTTGGACTCAATCCCACCTCCCGGCCCTGGGCGGGAGGTGGGATGTAAATAGGAGGTAAGTGCATCATTGCACTCCCAAACCATGGAGTTTTGGTGAGTCTATTTCGCTCTTCCTTATTTCCTATTTACATATGTAATCATATAAGCACCGTGCGAGACGGCGATGGTCCGACACCCCCAGAAAATGGTGATATTGAATTGACCAGTGATCTGGCAAGAGTGTCCTTGGCAGCAGCGTTGAAAGGTTGCCTTGGAATAAGGAATAGTTTTTCACAACGTCTCATTCCTTTGGTCCTCTCTAGGTACCATTTCAGGGCTCTGACTGGACAGACTTTCCTATATTCTGAAACTGAGGAGGACGACGAGATACTCGGGAGGTAGATCTCTCCTGGAGTAAAAGAGACAGTCTCACTCTTAGTCAGGAATCGAGGATCCGAGATAAAGGTAGAAATCGGTATTACTAAACCTGATAAACCCCTTCCGTGTTGTCAAGGCATGAAGTTCACTCCTTCTTCTAGCGGAGGCTGCGGCGATAAGGAAGAGGGTTTTGTAAGTTAACAACTCCAAAGCAGCATTGTGCATTGGTTCGTAGGATGGCTCGGATAAGGAGGTCAGCACATCGTTGATAGACCATGATGGGAATAAGTTCTCTCTGGGCGTTCTTTGATTGATCACCCCCTTCAGGGGTTGAGACATAGCCATGTTAGAACCGATGCTTGAGCCATTTGGGCAACCTTTATGTATAGATGCAATCGCTGAACGGTAGTTTCTGATCGTCGCAACTTGTTTCCCTTCATTAGACAATGTCAATGAAAGGTCTGCTTTGTCCTTAACTGATGCCTCCAAGGGATTGGGATTCTTTTTTTGAGGCCCATTCCCTAAATTTGGCCAATCTAGAATCGTAAGTTGACAGGGTGGAGCGTCTCCTAGATTGTGAGGCAATTGACGCAGCTTCTTGTAAAAGACCCTTAACCAGCAAGGTGTTGTTTTATAATTTCCATGCTGTGATGGACGCGTTCGTGTAGGATCCTCCCCTTGTCTTGGGAGAGAAGCTCATGATGATGAGGGAATCTGAACGGAAGATCAATTCAATCCTCAACAGGGTCAGAAACCAAGGTTGGTTCGGCCAGAATGAAGCTATCAGGAGGAGTGTCGCGTTGGATTGACTGAGTTTGTTGAGAACCCGTTGAATCAGACACCACGGAGGGAAGGGATACAGATATAGATCGTCCCATTGGGTGGCTAGTGCGTCCATTTTTCCGGGTGGAAATACCTCGAGCAGAAGAGCTTGTGGTTGACCGGAGAACCGAAGAGGTCCACTTCCGGCATCCCGAGACATGGAAGACCTTGTTGGCCCAGGTTTGGGACAGAGAACACTCTGTCTCTACTAGGTTGCCCCTGGATAGGGCGTCGGCCATGACGTTGTCCTCCCTTGCTATGTGGGAGGCTTTGATGAGTATGTTGAAGTAGAGACATAGGTGAAGAATCTCCCAAGTCTTGTTGCAGAGGATCTTCGACTTGGTTCCACCCTGGCGGTTGATTTAGGCGACCGTTGTGGAGTTGTCGCATAGAATCGAGACTTGATGCTTCACCAGCTTGGGACTCCAGATCTGAATCGCGCGGTGGATTGCCATGAGTTCTAAGACGTTGATGTGGAGACTGATGCTTCCGGAGACCATTCGCCTGAAAGAGTCTCTGACTTCCAGAGGGGACGACCAGAAGCCAGTGGTCCAGGTAGGCAAAACCTAGAATGCCTTTTCTTCGGAGGAAAACCAGGACGGTTTTTGTAACCCTCGTGAAAACCCGAGGAGCTGTTGACAGGCCGAAAGGAAGTGCCCTGTAGCAGTAATCGACTCCCTTGTAACGGAACGCCAGGAACCTGTGGTATGCTTAGTGGATAGGTATGTGCAGGTAGGCATCCTCTAGGTCGATTGAGGTTGCAAAAAGACTCTGATCGAGGAGAAAGAAGAAATGTGGCCAAGGTTTCCATTCTGAACTTCCGTAGTCGGATGAAGGATTTGTTTAGAGGTTTTAGGTTGATTATGGGTCACCATGCGTCCGGCTTTTTCGGAGTTAGGAAGAATGATGAGCGGTACACATTTTGGCTGGAGCCTTTTACAACGTAGATCGCCCTTTTCTGCAAGAGGCCTGAAATCTCCTTTTCCTTTCCGGATCGAGAATCTCCCAGATGTTTGCAAACTGTAAAAGTCTTCCCCTACCAATGGGAGTTGGTCGATATGGTGGGCATCCCTAGGGTCTGGGGGAACGGCCAGAGCCTCTGGAGGAACCTCGGTAGTAGCCTCTGAAAGGACGGCGGCCAGAGAACGAGGAAGATGGGCCAGCGGAACACCTTGATGAAGACTGTGGGCGATAACTTCCCTTGGCGAATTGAGGCGAAGAACCCAGCTTGACTTGGTCGGCGGCTAGAAGTCCCTTGTGAGGATATGAGAGCTCTTGGAGGAAGCTTACTGAAGTTGAAATCGGACTTGTTCATGTCCTTCTTTCGTTAGATTTCCAAGGTTAACTGATCGTCGAACTTTCCGCCGAATAAATCCGAGTCTTCGAACGGCAAATCCATAAACCGTTGCTGTATATCCTCGGAGGGCCAATTGATATTGTCCAGGACTAGTTCTCTCTTATCTCGGGTGGCCCTAACGGCAGCTTTGACGAATTAATCAAATGATAGTCTAACAATCGGACCAAGTAGGTTAACTAAAGCTCCCGTGTCACTCTCGGTACTTGATCGGTCCCTGACTGCCCAAATGATTTAGAGAGAACCTCCGCAAATAAAGGTAGAGCTGAGGAGAATTTCATTCCTATCCTCGCAGCAATGTAAATGTTGTGAAGTGAGGAATAGGATTTTCTGGTCGTAGTAGAGGAGAAACGGCGTTTCTGGACCATAGTATTGGATCCTTGAGCTTATCGACACAGGAGACTGGAAGCGACGAGGCAGCAAGGAAGGCTTGGTAGTCATCGTCAGCTCTACGGAAGTCGGTTAACAGCTTTCTAGGATAAGCTCTCCATTTCTTGGCCTCGGCTTGCGACTAAAAAAGGTCAAGACATTCATCTGGAGGGTTTGGCCGGGTTGTTTAGGGAGAGTTTTGACTTCGCTTTGAGAGAAGAATGTTCTGGTTCAGGAGAATCAAAACCTATTTGTCTCCTAAAAACTTCCACCGCCTTATCAAAAGCATCACTCGAAAACTCCGTACCCATGATGGGAACGCCATTAAAGTCATCAGAGGGATCGTCGTCCTGTGGCTGAACGGGATTTTCTAGGACGTCGCCCTGGAAATCAATATGTTCGGGAAGAGAGGGATCGAAAGGCGGATCCTCGACCTGGTCCAACTCGGGATGGGAAGTTGCTGGAATAATGGCTGAGCCCCTATCACTGCGGGTCGAGTCGACGGATCGTTGGGCTTTCGGCGCTGGCCGGGCTTCGGCTTGGCTGGAGGATGAAAGAACATATACCGGAGATACGGTCAACTGATTGGGACAGGAGAGCCACGATATGGGAAAGGGCCTCTGTTGGAGCATCGGAATCCTGCCGGCGTTTCGTACTGTGTCTATGTCCACTGGATGAAGAGGAGGACGACGAAGAAGAGGACCGGCGACGATGCTTTCTCTTCTTGGATTAAGACTTTGATTTAGATTTCGAACGGTGTTTGGTACGGCCTCTCTCGGAAAAACCTTCAAAGTTCTGGGAAGAGCCGTGTGAAATTCTTCCGGGCTGGAAGAGCCGTGGTTATATTCCTGTGGCATGACATGATATGGTGCTGGAGCCACGACTGAACGGACTGGTCTCCGGGTGGCTGCAAGCCCGAAGCCGGAGTACAAATTTCCATGGAATCTTCCGGATCTGTATCGGAAACCGCCATGGTATTAGACCCGGTAGCCGGATGGCTTGGATTTCTGGAGTCAGAGTTAGTGTCAGATTGGAGAGTTTAACGGTCCTGATACAAGGGACAACTCTCATAATTTCCATCCATATTTCCATGATCCGACTGGAGAGTTTGTCGGTCCGGGTACTTGGGACACCTCTCATTATTATTTCCATCCATATTTCCATGATCTGTCTGGAGATTTTGTCGGTCCGGGTACAAGGGACCACTCTCATCATTATTTACATCCATATTTCCATTCTCTGACTTGACAGTATAACGGCCTGGATTCATGGAGCCACTGTCATTGTTCTTATTATTATTCCCTTCGGATTTTGAAGTTTTGTTGGGACCGCCGACTTTCCTTTACTCCTGGATTTCTGGGAAGATGAGCCGTAGCTAGAACTGTCCGTGGATTTGGCCTTGTTTTTCTTTGGCATGGGTTTTTCCACGGCCTTCAAACCAGTCTTTAATCAGATCCCATTCTCGAGAAGACCATTCAAGGCATTCTTGGCATGGTGAATTACTGTAACACGGTCTGCAAGCCAGGCACAATGGATGTTAATCCCAGGAACTGATCGGCTTGAATATCTGGCAGGAGAAACATTTCGGACCTGGGAAGATAATTGTTAAGGAGAACAAAACAGCCGGGACTAGCCCGGCGGTGAGCAAGCTTAAGGCCTACCCGGTGAAAATAATAATGCGGATTAACATAGCAAGCATGAACAAAAAAGCCCCAGAAGGGAGCGAGCGCACTTCAATAAAATGGCATAAATAACGTGATTAAACAAGCATGAACTACGAAGTAATATAAAACGAACCTAGCATGCAAACATAAAAATGTTGAAAACGCTAAACACGTAAGAAAACTAACACGATTCAAGATGGATAAAACCTGGGCTACGGAACGGAACTCCGACCGAAACCTGAAAGGGATGCAACATGAGCAGAACGGAGGCCGAACCACGAACCCCAATGAATGACGAAGGCTTAAAAAAAGTGCCCCCAAAAAGTTCCCAAGAAGAATAGGATACTCATGATTCAGCTGGGGTCCACGCAGAAGACGTCTCCACAGTGCTTGAGAACGATGTAGGATTGAAGAACTTCTTAAAAACGAAGTAGGAAGAAGTTTTCAACCAGAAAATTTCCAAAGGCGTGTTATTCACGTTCAGGCAAAAATGCGAAGGACAATCTTAGGTGGCAGGTGCCCGCAGTAGGTAGGGGTTACCACGGTGCTAGTCATTTTTTTGCTATACAGTTGTTGCAGGCAATAATGGTTACATAAGTAAATAGGAGGTAAGGAAGAGCGAAATATACCCTATTATTAGTATAACGTTAGTTTAAATTTACTTACTCTTCACACATGAGGGATTTTGTCCACTCCATCGTCCTTGTCTGCAGGTTCTAGTACTTAGGCCGACAGTTTCGTATCCCAAGTGAATACAAGTAAATCTAGCCACTGTGCCTGATGATTTCATCTTTTCTGCCGAGTTATCTCGCTTTTCTTGATAATTGTATTCGATATCCCAATCACTACTGAGTAGATCATTCGTATTACACCTTCCTACAAAAGCAAAGAGAACCAATAGCCGAGGGCGGTTAATCATTACCTTACATGAGGTTTAAGGGCTCAGTTTCTCATCAATTTTCTTAAGTCGGGGAAGCCACCGCCTTCTTCTTGTTGTGACTCACTGGTTTATTTCCCCTATTCCATTGTATATGCTGAACACCACGCACAATGAAAGTTCGATTCTCTAACCACTTGACCATGCAGGAAACAGTATAGTTAGGTAAGCAGGGCACATGGCAGCAACATGCTCTTAAAATATTCAACAACACTATTCCAAGTGCATGAAAGGGACAATCTGAATGCATAACAGGCGTAGATATGACAATAAATGTTTAGTTAAGGCAATGTTGCGCCACAACGATACGACCACTTCCAGTGCCGGTTGATGCACACTGTTTAACAAGGTTAGTCGATTAGTCGTTGCCATTGTATCGTGATTAGTCGTTGCCATTGTATCGTGTCAATTCGGTTGTATGCTTTGATAGGATAAGAGTATTATAAATAAGGGCTGTGATTAGCCAGTTAGGCAATTTCTTGTAAAACAGTGCGCATCGCCCCTCCAGTGCTTTACCTATTTCAAATTTGATCAACTAAAACAATCTTCATTGTTTTGGGTCAGGTATCTTTTGTATAAGGCTGAATTTCTTCCGTCTCTAGAAATGTGTACAAACAACGCTTCAAAAAAGGAATTTTTATATTTTTAGACAGATTAGAATGCCTCCTACAGCTTATCTGAATTGCGTTTTAAAAATAACACACAAGTTTATCGTGTGACAAATTGTTCGATTGATCGTACTTTCCTTGCAAGCTGGTAGACTTCTTGTCCAAGTACCAGCATCACATTCAGAGGTTTCTCCATCGTTAATGATAAAGCCGGGGTTGCAATTGTACGTTCTTATAACACCATGCACTGGTAGACGGCGCTCATCACCGTCTAGCGTATAGGCGACATCACCATTTGGCAAGGCTTCATGATCACATGGAACTGAATGTGGAAAGAAAATAAATAAGCATTATGAGTTTCATTGATGAATAAGCAGACTACAAAGATGTGCTAAGGTTTTGATGGGATCATGCAACAACATTTCAACGTTCGGAAAAACAGAAAGTGTGAGATAAATATCACATTTAGCTCTCACCAAGAAAAATGTTTGGAGTTACATAGTTCCTTATAACGTTAATGTTTAACATAATATACGACATGCGCCTCTCAGATACCTTTTCATCTCTACGCACCACGCAAATGAAGGACACATGTTCCTATAATAGAATTTAAAAAAAAAAAAAAAAAAAAACAATTATCGAAACCTTCGATCTTTTACCTTTTTGAAATACACCATCTTCAGCTGGCAAGGCACCATAAGGAACATTAACATTTCTTAATGAACTCTCAATACGCTTTTATACACACAAGCACGATAGAAATAAAAAATGAAAATGACGTTTCGCTATTTGTTTTGAATACAAAGTTTCTTTTGAGGAGTCCTAGAAAGAGAAAACTGTGAACAATTCTTACGATTTGTACAGAGTACAGTTAAAGATGATTGGTTTAAAGTACAACATGAAGACGGGATTGAAAGGTTGATTCGTAATTTTCTCTTTAGTGACATCCCCATATGAGCTCTTAGTAGTTACTTCACCGCCACTTCCCAGTCACGTAAGACCAGTTCAAAGCGATTTTTCCTTTGATTAAACTTTTAACCGTACCTGGAATAACTTTAGAGTAGGTCTACTTAGGCAATGAACAGTCTAAAGGCTGTCTTTGAAAATGTCAATTTAAGTAAGGCTTAAGTATGTCATTAGGAAACACTTGAATCAAAACTGTGTCCAAAGTACGCATGCTTGCTGTCCTAACAAAATAGTATCCAGCCTGAGAATGATTCTTGTATCGATCTACAATCCTCGACAAAAAATGCACGGGACAAACCCGGCTCTTAGTATCAATGTTGAAGTTTCAGGACGCTTTGGGCTGCCGCAACATTTAATGGGGGAGTGGGGGATGTTTATCCGTTCATTGCTTGCTTTGTCCTCTCATTTTTGTCGAGGATTGTCGGAAGCCTGTACAAATGTTTATGAAGAAGTTTTCGGCCCTTGGAAACGATAAGACAGTCAATGAATAAAAGTTGTGTTTTTGATGGAAACAATTGCTGCATGACAAGACAATTAAAGCGGCTTTTAAGTATTTCGCGTGAAGAAATGAGACTTTTAACGCATTACGGACGACTGTCCATATTCCGTCTTTCTAACTAGGACAGAGAAGTGATCCAAATAAGGTACCCATGGGTGTTTTAACGTCGTCAGTTTTGTCGTTAATATATTCAGAAGACCCGTTGCTGCAGGGTACCAAAGGAGGGAAGGAAAACTTTCTGGTGAGAAATATTTCTTGGGGGGCGGGGGACCAAAACAGCCTTCAGGGGAGGGGGAGAACAGATATGCTAGCTAAATAACAGGCAAAACGCGGCTTTTTAAAACTTTTGAAACCGAACTGGTACAGAAAGCCCCCAAAGTGGGATTTATAATGTTTAATTTATTAATCATCCCAATGAAGACCTCGCCATTGCTTCCTATTACTTAGAATATATAAATAGCGCCATGGTTTACCATTGAACTAATTACGATTAACCATTAACCTCCACACTATTTCAATGTATGTCGAGGGTTAATCGTGCAAATAGAAGATCTCTCTTTTTGAAGGAAACTTTTGTTGTACAAAAATATTTAATCGTTTCAGTTTCGAGAAATCTTCACGTACATTGCCATGTTCACTACCCCCTAATCATTACATATAATTTCGTCTTCAACCAGATTGTAGTTTGAATCATCATTCAATTTAAATTATGCGAATAAAAAGAGAATTTTGTGGTTAACCGTTGGGTACATCGTAAAATATGTTATCCCAACCGCTAACACGAAAAAAAAAAGATGAAAAAAATCTCTGTTTTCCCCCATAACAGTACCTGAAATTTTTAAAGTAAATCAAATCTCTCACCACTCAAAGTTCTATTCCCCCTCCCCCTTTCTCGTATAACCTACTTGAGGAAGACAAATCTTTATTCAAGCGCCTGGCGCTAATCTAACACGCCAGTATACTGGTCGGAAAAATTCAACTGTTCCAACTTTCCTGTAGCTTGATCAATAAAATGGAAACCTGCTCGTTTCAAAGCATTTAAAACGAAAATTTGGAAATTCCTTTACCTTTGTACAAGCTTTCGACAATCCTCGACAACGAATGGGACAAAGTCGGCTCCTCGTATCAAAGTTGAAGTTTCAGGACGCCTTGGGCTGCGCAGCATTGAATGGGTAAGTGGGAGATGGTTCTCCGTTCATTTGCTTGTTTTGTACCATCATTTTTGTCGAGGATTGTAGGTCTCTTTTGGGCTATGTTATTCATTTTGATCGTACTAATGTGTATCAAGCAAAATCGTTTTAAAAAAATTAAAAATTTTGGTATCAGTGTAATTTCTGGATATGAATGAACTGACTGATTGATGCATTAAATGAGTCTATGATTAGTCCATAACAGGATACATTTGTCGATCCATTGCTTGAAGGACTGAACTTGTCCACTTACACTTGCTTTCACTTACATACACTTTCTCACCAGTTCGTTATGACATTATGAAAGACTACAGCTCCTTTGAGAAACGATAACAGTTTTGCATTATTTAAATTTCAGACGCTACTTCTGACCCAACACAAGGTCTTCCAATGTTCATGAAAGGATGATCCTATGGGAAGATTTAGTCGTACAAAGCCAATATATTTAGTTGTAAACCTTCAACAGCTGTGATCGTTTGCGCACTTTATCACTTTAATTAAAAATTGTTAAATAACATGAACTTTAAGACCAAAAATGACTTTCCAGAGAATCTATAGGTAAAATTATTGCTTAACGCATTGTTTCGAAGGAAGCCCTGCATCAAAATATACAGAACATTAAAAAAATTCTTGCTTAGATCATTAACTGGCAGTGGGGGACGAATGGCCCAGTGGTCATTGTCAGACTTTCCCAATTCATTGGGGAAACTCAACCGTCAGTTTTGTGGAATAATCTTCGCATGTTTGTTAGGAGAGTGAAACACCCTTTTGCAATTGAGACAGCCTCTTTTTCTTAGCAATTGACTCAAAACTTAGGAAACTTCGACTCACTTTTTTCTGAAAAGTATTGATCGTCATTTCCGGTGGCATTGATGACGTTATCCAAAAAACAATAACGACGGCATTACAACGACTGGATGTTTTCAGTTGCCAAATTAATTACACAGACAGACGGGAGGGTACTCAGTTGCAGTGCCTAATTATTTTCCATCTATCCTACCCTTACAGCCAAAGCTCGAGCAATTACATCATTCCATATGTAGATCTTGAATTATCCCAAGCGTCGCAGTGAAGTAAAAATTGAGTTCAATTGGCGTAGTACAGTCTTCCTCAAAGTGATAAAAGACCATTTCATCCGGTGATAGCGGCACATTTTATTAGTGATTTTCTGGTCACTTAGCCAATCGCCGATTTATCCTTTCAATCCTTGCAAACGAAACCTTAATCGGTACTTAAACGTTTGTTAAATGCAATATCCGGCTGCCTAAGGGGTTCAATTTTCATTACTCTTTCTACGCTTGGCGCCGACCGACCGTGTGCTGGCTTGGATAGACTTTTGGTAGAATTAAATTTTTAGGGTAAAATCTATTTCTTGTAGCTTTCTGAATACTTTGCAGTTTGCTAATTTATCTGAGATAAAACAATCTATTTTCGTGGGAAAGGCAAAAATACCGACTGCTTAGATTATTCTTTTAAAACTGAGTTATGCATTTTTCTGGCTGTCTGAGGGGTCCATTTTTTCAAATTTTTCTGTGCGCTCTGCACCAACCAATGGTGACGTTGCGCTTCGATAGTCTTTCGGGCAAAGTTACATTATCGTGTAAAAATAGTCTGTTCCCATATTAATATACGCCTGTTTCTTTTTTTCTACTGTTTTATTTACACTGATCATTGCCCCCTTAAATGGAACAACAACAAAATAGTTAACAAAACATTCTTACATTAAAAACAACTTTAATTTTACAAGCGAAATAAATTCATATGAATGACTTTCTTGTTACGAGGATATTTCATGAAATGTACAAAGAATCTCTTAACCTGTCCAACTCTGTTTGATTATTTTTGTTATTCACTATATGGTTTTGAACTTCAATGTGAAAACTCAACTGGTATTTAAATGTCTGGAAATCCGGCAACATATTACCAATCTTACTACGATAAATATATAATTTCAAGTGGAAAATTGCAAAGCTAAACCACTTATTATGGTAGGCAACATATCCGAAACAAACATTTGAAAAATAATATCAACTTTAGACCGAAAGATTTCCAAGTAAATGCTATCCCACAAGGATGCTACATGTCTGCACTGCCAAGAGAGGTGAATCACCGACTCTTCATAATCTTCACAGAAGGAACACATTGTGTTATCCGTGACGTTTATCTTGCTCAGGAAAACATTTGTAGCTATAATACGATGTGTAAATTTAAACTGAAAATACTTTATTTTTGCTTCTTGTTTGTTACTTCAAAATAAGAAAATTTTGCTCCAGTTAAGAGAATTATCTTTAAATTCGTTTTCCCATTTTTGACAGGAACGGGGAAGCTCCCAAGAGCGTTGAGTAAGTTTTTTTTTTAATAACGTAATGGCAAACTCTGTCGATAGCTTCTAGCTGAATAAGCATATATGCTGATCGAGCTAGGCAACCCCAGACAATGACTCATAGGCTCCCATGCTTTTGGAATGGAATGTAAAATCTCATTCAACATAGTAAAATGAAACTTCGGACAGTTGTGCCTCCTGATATACTCCTCATTATCCAACGGTTTACCCGTGGAATGGTAGAAATCCCGAACAATTTTTAAATATGAATCGAAGCAGTTTTTTTCCAAATAATCTCACCTTTAACCCTGATAAATGTATTATTCCAAACAACTCGATCACAGATATTGTTAACAGGTATCTCGAATGTCAAATTACTCCACGAACAACATCAATGAAAAATAAACTCGTTGGTGACCTTCTTTGATAGATCATTTCCTCGAAAATCACAACTAAATAGGAACTCTTTCCCAACCTTCCTTTAAAAGTAGTCAAAAAGAACTTTTCAAGCACCTTCAGATTGATCGATATACCTCTTTCAAGCTATTTTCATGCCACTTAGAAAATGGTCGATATTGACCATATTTAACACCCCTTGTTCATAAGACTTCGTCAAAATTCTACGACTTTTCTTATCATTTTTACCTCCCCATATAAAATTAAAAAGGATATGATTCAGTTCCCTTCAAAAAGTTATCAGGTGGGTTTGAGGCCATAGAAAAAGGAACACCATTTATGACAAGGCAAAACTCTTAACAATAGTGATTTTTCCATAGGTGTCAGATCACGGCAATACCACTTATCTAGAGTACGCTTCATGCGAGATAATGTGACCAGGGAGGTGTAACTTATCATACCTCCCTGATGTGGGTAAATAATTCAAGGAGAATAAATCGTCTTTTCTGGAGGTTGTTGTAATACCAAGAACCCTGACTGGGCCAAACGTAAGAGGAATATTATGACATGACGTAAAATCATTTAAATGCTCCATGTTATTACCGATGGGAAAAAGTTTTGATTTTCTAAAATTCATTTTGAAACCCGACAATCTGTAGTAGTTATCCAGGATTTCAATAACTCTATTTAATGAATCATTATCATCACCTAAGAAGATCGTTGTATAATTTGCATTACGTTGATTATTTGATTCTAACGTTACCAATAGGGTAACCGACAAAAATACGGTTCTGCTCGTAATTTTATGGCTTAAATTTCTGAACAGTTCAGGAAAAGGTAGGGGCTCAGTGGGCAGCCTTGACGCATACCCCTTCCGACCGGGAAAAAGCCGGTTGATATACCATAATTTAACACACAAGCAGAGCAATTAGAACAAAAGGTTCTAATACATCTAATGATATCACAGCCAAAATTAAACAAGTTTAAAGTACGAAACAGAAAATCCCAGTCAACGCTGTCGAAAGCTTTTCCGAAATCGACGAATAAAATATAACTTGGGATATTCTTTTCTTGGGCGTAGTATATAGTGTCTAAAATAAGTCTAACATTTTCACCAATAAAACGTTTTTTCAAAAACCTGTTTGGTCAGGGTGTATAATAGATGGCATGATTTGCGTCAGCCTTGCTGAAATACAGCTAGCAGCAATTTTATAATCGACATTTAACAGCGAGATGGACCCCAAGTTCCCGATTTTCCTAAGGTCCTTTCCGTCTTTTGGTAATAAAGTGATAAAGGCTCCAAAAAGAGTTTCCCAACCACAAATGCAGAGTTTAAAGGCATCACTAGGTTTTGTATTCCTCAAAGCAGATTTAAAATAAGGACTTTCCTTTTGAAAAATAAGAAATTTTAGTTTCGCATACATTAGAGCGGCTCCTCCTCAAACTTGCTTATAGTCTTGCGAGTCCCTTTGTAAAAAAAGGGAATTAAGATGGCAATTGACTTAGTCAATCAAACGACTTTATCTCTGGCCAGAAACACCTGTAAAGTTCTAGTGGGAGACCGTTTCTTCCGGGAACTTTCTCAGTGGCCATGCTTTGAATGGAACCCCAGCATTCATCCTCGGTTGACATACCCTCACAGGTTTTTTTCAATCATCATCGATATCTACAATATGTAACGCCTCAGTAAAACACGTATCTAAATATTCTGTCTTATGGGAGGAACAAAACTCTCCGTAAAACTTCGTTCACTACTCAAAATTACCTCAGCTCGGGAGATAACCTCTTTCGGGGGAAAATGGTTCTTCACCCTATCGGGGGAAAATGCGGCCATGGGTGGCGCCATTTTCAAATTCCTCCCCTGTTGCTTTGCGATCCTACCGCGCAATTTAAACGAAAAAAAAAAAAACGTTCAAAACACCTGGAAAATTTAATCGGTCTTAGGAAAGAGAAATTTTGGAATATTTAGAAACTTTGTTGGTAGGGGAACAAAAAAGCCGGATCATGTTTGGTAGTTCACCGCGCAAATTTTGAGATATCGAGCAATTTTGCCACGGTTCTGTGTCCTAAGCTTAAATTATAGACTCGATACAGCCGCAAGATCTGTTCATTTTTTTTCTGCAGAAAGTTGTGTAAGTTACTCATGCTGGCAATTGAGCCCATTAGTAGGTTCCTGAAAGTTTCTCAAGATGTCTGTCTGTGGTGATGAATAATTGCCTTGTATTTGAACATATCCACATTTATAAAACAAAGCGACTACTGTGAAGAGGTACACACTAAGTGCTCATGAATATTCATGCTGCAAATTTTCTCCCAATCGGGTGAATTCTCATTTTCCCCCGAAAACGGTTATCTCCCGAAATGTACCTCGGGGTCGTAAACTTCACTTTCACTATCGTCAACTAAAGCCTTCATAGCTTTCGTCTCACTATTTTTTTTCTAAATTTAGAAAATATTTGGTACTTCTTTCCCCCCTTTCCCCCACCTTGCTCTTTAGGGAATGATGATGCCATCAATTTTACTTTCGTAGATGTTACCTAGCTGCCTATGTTTCTAATATATTTAAAATTTAGTCTCAATGGAAGGTCTACATTTACCATATAAATATTCGGCGGAAACACACAATTGTTTCACCCATGGACAATGCACCTTTGTCGTAAAATTCTCAGATGTAAAGTTTATCAGCTTAATATCGCTTACTGAAAAACTAGATTGTCTAGATTGAAAAACGTAATGTTACAATTCGAATTAGAATTGAATACTTACTTCTTGAGCAAACTGGTTGGCCGCCTATCCAGCTTCCACGTACGCATCTCTTGGTTTCATCTGCCTCAAATCCATGTTCTCTACAAGTAAAAACTGCAGTTGTGCCAGCTGGTTATTTTGCTTCTGCAACATCGTCTGATTCTGGAAGAATCTCGTACTGAATATTCATGTTGTCATACAAACCAAGAGGGAAAACAGAACAAGGCCCTGCAGCGAAGGTCAAAATTTGAGCTTTTTGTGCAGCCAGTCCATTCGCCTATATCAGACTAAGGTAAAGAAATCATAATCCATAACATATCAAGGGTTTACAGTGCTGAAATACTTCTTAACTGTCGAATAGTGCATCAGATATTTGGTATGGTTAAACCTATTTTGCATTATTGTTTTCCAGTATCACCGGTGTGGTCCATAAGACAGGTTCCTTTAAGTGGTAGGTTAGCATGCCAGGTATCTCAATTTTAAAATAATTTTATCATCAGCGTACAATTAATTTACAGTGAAGGATATGAAAAATCCTAGTTGGTTAGTATTCTTTCATTGAAGCGAAACAGAGTGCGAAGTTGTAAGATTGTCTGGCCGGGTTAAGAAGGACTACCTTCAACGTTGATGCTATAGTGTTAATTAGTACATGTGCTATGTGGGTTGATTGAAAAAAAAAACTCAAAAGAATCAAACAGAGAAAAAGATAAATACCAAAGCAATCGAATAGTTTAAGCGTTTTCTAGAACTGTGTGTGGTAAATTTGTCACGAAATTTTATTGGATTATTCATCCATGTGGTGTATGCTGTATATTATTCCTTGGGGATAGTAGCTCAAAGATTTATGCTGAGAGGAGGGTATGTTTAACATGCATTTTGACTCGTTCGTTTAACCCGGATTTGCTGAATATAGCAGAGATACCGTTTAACGAACTATGTTTAGAAGGAGAAAAATCACACCTGATTTGAATATAATCCTTCAATCTACATGTGATTACAGAATAATGAATATCAGGACGATTTGTTTATATTCGGCAAAAGACATTGAAATGTACGGAAGCGGGAAAAGGCAGGTTTTAAAGTTGTTTGATACGAGCCTCAATGATGAATGGATGTGAGATGACTGTGGGTAAGGAAATCATTTTGCATTTAAAAGGAGGGAGTATTGCGTTGGTAGGCTTATTTATAACTCAATGAGTGTGTTGAACGGTACTACCGACTGAGAATGCTTGTTATTAGCATAACTCATCAAGTTTCACATTTAAAATGAAATTAAAAAGTGACGATTTTTTTCGTATAGTGGCTTTGTAACTCGGCTGCATCCATGGAAACTTATAAAAGTGTCCAAAAGAATTTTAAAATTATATCCTCGATCAGTAACCGGTGAAATATAGATTTGTATCGAGGCTATGAGGATCTATTGACTAGATTTTGCTATGTGTATCTTATATGGGAAGAAGTTTCTACTGCTTTGGAAAAAAATCATACATTTCGCAAACCAGTTAAGAAATTTTTTTAGACAGTGGCACCAGTCTGTATCATAGGTTAAAATAAAAACCAAGGTTCCACGGATAGGCGAGAACGAAGAATGTCGGAGAAGGGGGTGTCTTTTACAGGTGTTTCATTGGAATAGATAAAGACAAAATATCTGTACAGAATAAAGAGTCTCCTTCCCTCTTACTGTGTCCTTGTTCAATGGTATTGAAAATGACCCTTCCGAAACGTTGAAGAAACTGGATCGGAAGTAGAACGTGTGTAGAAACAATTAGAAAGGCTGTGATAAATTTGCATCAAAATTATTGAGGTATAAGGCCGATTTCAGCCCTTTTCTTCTCTGCTAAAATCCAAAAGGAGTTAAAAGCAAATAATTTACTAGAGTCTTACATGAAAGACAAAATATTCCAAACCGTGTTCTCCAAACCACCTAGAAAACTTTCCTACCTAACTATCTCATTTTAATGATTTAAAGTCAAATAATTAGAGTTATTTTTGACAATATAAACCATCACTTCAATAACGTAATAGGATGTTTTGAAAAGTGGGAGGATGATTTCATATATCTTTTGCAATGATTTACTGGATGTCATGTTTAATCGTAAAAGTTAAAGTTAAAGTCTGTTGGTGTGAAATCTCCTGCATAAAACTACAGCCACAAGTAGAAAGCACGTAACAATACTGCTGAATATTCTTAGAGGCTGTACCAATATCATAAAATTGAATACAGTATCAAAGTAATATGCTATTGAGACTCTACATGCTTTTAAGATGCAGTAACGCTTTCTGAAAGAAAACAGTTTCTTTTAACATTTGAGGTCAATTGATATTTGCTTTGCAATATGCCTTTAAGCCTTATGCCTTATTAAGTTGGATAGCCGGACAGGTAACTGTAGGAAAAGAATAAAGCGTTGTAAACTATTTGATTTACACCGGAACAATCGAATAAAAACAAAAAATTATTGATTGAAAAGGAGAGCGGTCATAAACTGAGATAAAAATGACATTCGCAAGATGGGGATGAATGGGCAGAAGGGATGTTCTCCCTAAAATCTATTTCCTACAAACCGTCCACTGAATCTCATAATTTCACTGTTTTCTGGAGAAGGGGTGGTAAAAGATCTTGCGAATAAAAGGCCGATATTTGTGGTAGCTTCCACCGGGTCGATCCACACTAATGAACTTTGACATTGTTGGACAGAGTTGTCTTGACAAGGCTTGGAATAGCGGTAAGGCCGCTTCTCTGTTTTAGTTTTGCCTTAATGTGTTTCAAGTAAGTTAAATTTTTCTTTTGTCAATATATGATTAGGGACAAGTGTTCTCCCCTCATGCCCGCTTGATGGCCCTGATGGTCCAAAATAAACAAACTATATTAAAAATGAGCAGCGCTGCATATAAATATCTTCGTCTTCATCAGCTCTTCCTCCAACGCAAATTGCTGCCTTACCTCAATCGTCAGTGCAGTCACGTTTCAACTTGTCAGCCACGTGTATTCTTTTAAGCGCGATTTCACTAGAATATATCCCTATTCATTTCTTCCACACCATGCGTAATTGTAAGCTTACAAAATGCACAGACTGACATTAAATAAACCCTCCCTGCCAATAAAAGATGTTGCAAAAGGCGCAACAATTATTGTAGCGCAAATAGCTCTCTTTGGGATAATTGTCAACATAGAAAATAAAAAGAGATTATAAAGATACCAAAATAGCTTCCACATCATTTTTCAAAATCATTTGAAGAGAACATTCAGCTTAAAGTAAAATAAAACTCTTATCATAGTGGTAATTGTTTAAGAGTTTTAACGAACATTTTCCATTTTGCTTATCTTCAAGTGACCATTCTCATGATAAATGGCTATTTATGACACTGAACGATAATCCCATGAAAATGCTTATTTCTGCACATTCGTGGTCTCAAAAGCCAGAAAATTGCATCAAAAAAGCTTAAGTTTAGGCTACTTTTATTTTTAATAAATTCAGTATCTAGAAAGCCAAGCAGACCTCTTTTCTTGGCTATTTCTTTAAAAGGACTTAATTAATGTCTATTTCAGAGTGGTCACATGATGTAAATTACGTAATTTGATGTTTCTTCGTTTACTTATTTTGATTTCCAGGTGCTAAAAGCACATCTAACCGTGATTAATTTCCATAATTTTTTCCCTCTGTAAGATTGCTTGCTTTTTAGCTCCAGCAGGTTTTATCTTTATCTTCACAAAGTAACCCACTTTTTATTAGAATCTTAAAACGAGACCTGACAATAACACACAATAAAAATACAATGACTGCCTTAACACTAGAATGTAAAAGAAAGAGATAGAAACATGCCCGTCCGCAGGTGAGGGCAAGTTGGGAACTTGCCCCCCCCTGGAAAATAAAAATAAACCTAGAAAAACGACAAAAGCATAAAGAAAAAAACTAAGAAGAATTCACATCAATATTCCTTAACAGTTCATTCCGTGTTTTCCCTATTTACATGCGGTAAATAGGCTTCAGAAATGTCTTTCCAGCGATCTGAGTGGCATTTTAGGCAAAAATTTTCTTGCACGCCCAGCCAACTCATGGTGGCGTCGAGTTTTTCCCCCTAAAATAATTTAGTTCCCCTCCCCGAGTTTCCTTCCGCAGAGGCCCATGAATAGAAAATTTAAGCATGTTTTAATAGAAAAACTTGCTGAGCTGAGGAGAAATGTCAAAAAAGTCTTCTACCAGGTGCGGAAAATCAAACGGAAAGTCTGAAAAGTCGTGGCTTCGATTGTGCTGAGGCTTAGGGTATTTACGTTTTCGAAGTGACCCTGCAGACCATTTTCGCCCCCTCTGTCCAAAATCCCTAGCTCCGCGACTGACTGGCTCCCTCTGAGTGCACATTTCCCAAAGGGTTTCCCTCCAAAGAATCGGTACACTATTCCTGTGGTATCTCAACTTTTTCATTTTTTATTTCTTTGGCTCCACCCCGACAAAATTGCCAGGGCCGTGCTAACTTTGGGCCTAATTATCTGTCCATACAGCAGGCAATAGTTTGTTGTGAATAAGAAGGTGGTGTATAGCCTCGATAACAATGCAATAGAATGCTTAGGGTTATCGGCGGACCGTGACCATCGATTAGTGCTGAGAATGAAAAGTTGCGACCACTCAGATTGCCGGCCGGATATGGCAGTTTCCCAAGATTGTACTAAGACTCTAAGCAGTCGAAATTTTCGAACTTTCGATTGCAACACAATCAATCAAAAAACAGCAATTTGCTAAGTGATGTGAAAATTTCTATGTTTAATGTACAACTATCATTAGTTTAAAATGCTATCAATGAATAACAATTTCTAATGTTGACAAAACACGAAAAGTAATTTGCACGCATGCCTAATTACTAATCTATGCAACTGAAACACAACCGTAGCGGAGCTCCAAAATTGTCGCGGAGCGTACAAAAAATTATGAAAAATCGAGCTCCGGTAACGGCATTTCTCAGGTTTGTGACTGGACGCGAAACATTCATTACAAACCTGCAGAACCCACAGCTTCCTTAGTGATCAGGAAAATACCAGATAACATGTACCCCTATCATGGGTCTTTTACATTTTCGGGGAAAACTATAAATAAAATGGAATTGAAAACATACTGTTTTTTATTGCGAATTTTGGAAGAACTCAATTGCGAGGTCCACTAAGTTGATGAATTTTCCGATCATGTTCCTCAAGCTGTCGATTTAAAGTGATTTCAGTTTACTTGTTATGCCTTCTGAAAATATTTCGTGTTTCAAAGTGGGTTCAAAATGAATTTCAGGCAGACTTTAAAGCGAAAATATTGTCACACTACTGTATATCTTGTATGTGTATTTGCCGAAAATTTATCCTTCCTAATGTACCGCAAATATTTGTGATCGTTTTTCTATGCTAATTTTACTTTGAATGCACTGTTTTTGCCTTTTTCCGAACAAAGCTTTGGTGGAACTCAGATAATCGGCTATTTCGGGCATGCGCTCAAGATTAAAAACAGACTAAAATCAGGCGCCCGAATATGTCGCTTTCGTTTTAATTTTTCATGAAAATGTTAAAGAATATAACATTTTTTAAATGACGGCAAATGTTTGAAAAAGAATTAGGATTTCTGACCCTTTCGGACATTGTGTTGATTAAAGGACAGGATCAGTCATTACAGCTTGAAGCAGTGTAGTAGACTGCGCAGTTTCGGGATTGGCTGTTCAGGGTCATGTGACAACAAATTATATTTTATTCCTCAAATGTGAAATTTACTGGAAGTTACTGCTTGGTTTACCTTTCATATGTTATACTTAAGTAATAAAATATTATAAAATATTCTTTGAACAGAAATGAGACGAGAATTGTGATATTTAGCTGTTGCTTCAAAATGAATTTGGGGGACTACTCTTGACCTTTAAGCAGGCTATATAAGTAAAGCTTACGAATAATACCTTTTTTGACTGAGCTGCCCGAATGTGTAGTCATATTTTGCAATCTTAAAGTGATTTTACATGAAAATTCTACTATTCCCCTTTTCGAACACATCATAAAAACTTCGGGCATAAGTTTCTGCCTAATTAGTCCATGCCATATTTGAAAACTCAAATGGCTGACTGAACTTTTTTCCAGACTCCTGCCCGTATTTAAAAGCTTGTGAAAATTTGGGGCAATCTGCACCCTATCCCCCGCCTCGTTCTTCTTTACTTATGGTGAAGCACTAAAAAAAAAACCCGAGAAATAACACTTGAAGGAGTTAATAACTGAAATATTGTGGCTTTCCTACGATAGCAAGTTATTGCATAATGACGAGCTATTGGCAGTCGTATTTCGTCCCCTTTCTGGGGTACTGACGAATCGCCAAAAGGCATATTGACGAATGTTCAAATTTAGCAATTTTGGCGTAGTGACGAATGCATTTTTTGCCGTAATCTGTTCACCTCAGCTTTAAAAATTGCAACGAATTTGTAAAATATATTATTTTCTACAATTCCAAAGACAAAAGCGATGAATATGGCGAAAATTCTCCAAATAAGACAACATTCGTCACTATGTGAAACACCAGACCCACACATTCATGAAATTCTTGATTTTGCGATTCGTCAGTACACCAGAAAGGGGACGATTTGTGCCACTGGTTTCGGAAAACCTGTGGGGAAGACTTATGCCTGTAGCTGAGAGTGCGGAAGAACGGGGAACCCCAACTTCACCCCTTTAAGAGTCTACTCTCTACTAAGGCTTTTCGTTGTATTTTATTGCAAGGTCTACTAAATTGACGAAATTTCCTATGACTACCCGAACTCCCAACTATAAATGATTTTACTTCCACCGTCTTTAAAAATATGTCACATTACACGGTGGCTTCAAATGAATTTTCAGTCAGACATATGAGATGACATTCTAATACTACTGTTTATCATTATTTGTAACTGGAAACGACCTGTTCAGATTTTCATTTCCATTGCTTGAGTTCGTCTGTCTCTGGCTGGACAGATGGCAAACTACTGGGCACTGCATGCACCTGAACAACCTCCCATTCAGTTTTTGAAAGGGAAATTTGGAATCGTTACGTTTTCCTTGAAAAATATGGTCTTCTGTTACGTGAAATCTTCGCAACGACGGTAAATGGTAGCCCTCCCAAACGGGGGCATTACCACGCGCCCATGCCACCCTTTGTTACGTCTGCAGATGAAACTTCCAAGAAGCGTTCCGAAAGGCGGCGAGTCGTTTCTCCCACATACAACAAGCTAAAATATAAACTACATTACAGGAAATATAGAAATCGTTGTTTGCACACATGTGACAATATTAGAACTTCATCCGAACACCAAAACAAGTCTATAAGCCTAAAATTAACCAACTTATCCACAAACAGCAATGATCCAAAAGCAGGAGCGTCTTCCCACTTTTCATTTTTGGAGGGTGTGGGAGGTAGTGGTTACCTAACAGACCATCTTACAGGAGCGCCGACACCATTGGACAACGCAAAGTGCACGAAACATTTCGAAAAATCGTGACCAAATACGAAGAAATTGAATTTCTAGGCTTGTAAGTAAATTGAAGTCATCGTGTTTTGAGCTTGGGTTTTCGTCCAATTTCCTACCTTCTTCACAACGTGGTTGTTGTTGAGGCGACCAAATTCTGTCCCGGCATGTGGCTCGGCGAGGATCTCCATCACGAATTTTGTATCCAAGATTACAGGAATATTCAACTACAGTTTGCCGCTGATGGTAGGTTGAATGAATACACTGTGTCCCACCCGGGTATGTGTAACGTGTTGTTAACTTAGGGTCAGGTAACGTCAGAGATGTACACCCAACTTAAAGGAATTAAAAATTGAGAACAATTTAGAGAGTTATTTGGGAAGAAGAGGTTACATTATGTTATTTCATCACGCTCTCCTCTAGGCAATTGGAACTTTTCCTTTGTCTATTCATCCGTACTTTCACTTTCATATTTTTCTTTAATTCTCATTTTCACTTATCTAATGTCAAACTATTTCTTTCTAAAGTTCGCGCTTTTACTGTCTTCAATTTAAACTTCTGAAATATGAAAATGTGAAAGGTCAAATTAAAGAAAGTCAAAAGTTCGAATTTAAAAAAGTGAGAGAATATTGAAAAAAATCCAAAAATTAAATAAATGGATTTTTAACAACCACGCAAAAGTGAAAGGATGGATTTAAAACTGTAGAAGTTCAAATTTATCAAAGTGATAAGGTCGAATTAAAAAGGTGGAAGAGAAAATTTAAGAAAATGTGAGAGTAAAAATTCAAAAAATAATATAGTACTCTTTAGTTGCAGTATTCTAAGGTTTCCATTTTGAAAAAAATATATTTTATGAAGTATTTTACCCGCCAGTTTTTTTTTTTCAAATTGAGGACTTGTCTGCCTTACACCAAGTTTAAAATGAACAATTCACCTCTTATGAGGACACTTGGTGTAATAAAGCAGAGTAACAATTGTTTGTGGCCCATTATATCTCAAATAAAATGGAAGACATTTGTGCAGAATCATGCCATGTGAGACGAAAAAGGGATTTAAATAACTTTCGAAGCTATTAACTATTTCTATGGCAATAAGAACACTCACTTTCTTTACATAGGTTAAGTAGTGTTGGCTCCCAATCGCCATTTCGGCAAACTGGTTCCATCTGTTGACATTTGAAGTAGCCGTTCGAGCAATGATAGGTCAAACGAGTCCCAGGATTGACCATTCTGTTATTATTATGGTAGCAATTAATATACCGGCTGGTGCCATTCAGCGTCCAGTGCCAGTTGCGAGGACATGGCGGATACGGCACTGACCTTCAATATGAAATATTGAGAACAAGACGATTTAAAATGTTATAGTCGTTTATAACAAACAAAACATGCATACTGTGCCATGACAATAAACGCTACAAGACGGAGATAAAAATACATGTTTGTAATAAATCCGGTACATGAAAGTAGCTTTAACAGAACCAGAGGTCTCTCAAGACACGATAAGCTAAAAATAATTCAAAAACGAATAAAATATTACTCCAAGGTTTCTCAGGTGGGATCCTCAGGATGGAAAAAAAAAATTGTCACCTTTATAATGTAGGGGAAGTTAACTTCCGTGTGGCATTTATTTTAAGATCATTCAGTATGTGTTTAGGTGGTATCGTTTTTTATGTTTGCGAATGACATCGCCAAGGCGAAGAGGTTTTAATGAAAAAGGCTCTGGAGCCATTCAGAAAACTCCGGTAACACTTTTTTTTAAACTTGCATTTCCGCAAGACTTACTATCTCACACGACATAATGCCTTCTTGAAGAGTGGTACTAAGCCCATTTTAGGGCACCAATCCTTTTACTCTCCTCATAAATAGTTAAATGTCGTCAACCTCCTTTCGGTATATAGGTTATAGTGAGGTATGTATATAATGACTTCTTTTTGCTGGAAACTGAATCACCTCTGGCGACCAACTGTAACTACTGAAATAAATGCTCATTCAAATGTCTAAATTATGTGGAAAGCAATGCTCCACTTACTTTCAATTAAACCATAGTAGTTATACCTTTCCCTGGTTGGGAAACTCTTTACGTACACTGTGTATGAACAGACGTAACAGCTGTATGTGCGTTCATAGTTTTTGAAAGGTGCGTCCGTTACGTTCGTAAAAGCATGCTGAGCTCTTCAAAAAAATTCATCACGTGGTTTTGAAGATTCACACGATCGATCGGTAGCGATATGGCTCCATTGAGTGATGTACTGTTCTGCTGGGAAGTTAACTTAAAGTTGACCCAAGGGCTAAAAGGGAACTGCAAGAGGCCTCCTAGTCAGTAGGTTTTTAAGATTAATGAATTAAAATGAAAAAAATCCTTTATTCTAGGGTTTCATTTTCTCTTTTTAAGCGTAAAATACTGGTTCCGAGGCCTGGCGTTTGGAGACCTTACCTAAGGACATTCAGTACGCCCCACAGGTTTATCGTACCGCAGTCAGTGAGCGGTAAGGTTGAAGTAGATCTACTTCATTACGGTAGGTGTACTTCCTATAGATACTGAAAAATGTTGAATAATACACTCGTTTGATGAACCGTTACACTCGTTTATTAAAATGAATTAATCCATTTAGTCTAACGTTATTTAGTGCGATTCCTAAGTGCCTCCCAGTTTCGCGGAATTGTTGAGTGTGCTTACCAAGTTACTGTTGCTAGCCCAGCCTTCGATTGTTCCGCTATTTTAGTTTGTGTACAGTTATTCTCGCTTTACGGCCGTTCTAATTTAAGACAGATATGTGAATAAAACCTTTCGCAATAATAAACGCCCTAATTGAAGTCATTACATTTTGATAATTGTTCACAACAGACTCTCGAAGAAATCAGTTTACCCTGTTTGCATATTTACAGTACGTAAGGAGAGTCCAACAACAAGGCTCTAGTGTACTATCAACGTTACGTGACTGACGACAACCGGAATCTCAACATAAGCAGTCAGTTCGCGGAGTTTCCCAATCAGGGGAAAGGAATAATAACTATGATTAAACTGACAAAAGACCGATTAATCGTAATGGTTGGTGTAGGGGAACGTGAACGTATGCCGCCCGTATTTTTTGAACTAGGCTAAGAGCTGTATTGGCTAGAGTCCAAAGTCAAAATTGTGGAACCTCCGACCATGGAGGCCAAAGAAGGTACAAATTCGCAGTGTCTCGACCAACCATTCGTTTCTTCCTTGTGTGCGCTTGCTCTAACAGTTTGCTACTTTTTAGGGATTGCCTGAAAAACGACTCTGAAAATTGAAAATAAACCTCAGATACAGGCGATATGCCACTAATTTGTAACTCCAACGTTTGCATAGTTGAACACAATGTTAAATGATTTTCCTACAGTAACAAGAGTGTTGTTGTTTCTTTACTCTCCGAGAATTGCGGGGGAAAATGCACCTCTTCTGAGGTTTCAAAAATCGTCAAAATGTTGCAACGCAACGCCTGAACGTCGGAGACTTAACAATTTTGTACCTTGCTCTTGCTTTCATATTGGCCGAAATTTTGTACGGGGCATGTATTAGAACTTGGTCTCTAGTTCATGAATACTATTAGGAACAAGGCCTATTGTGCGCCACCATTGCATGGAAAATCGATCGTCACAAGGGAATCAATAGTTTACCGAAATATATCCAAAAGGCATTTTATAATGAGTTTACTTCGTTTTCAATACATTTTTGTAAAATAAAAGAGACTCCCAGGTGTCACGTGAACCGGACACGTGCATTCAATTTTTCACACACGTTTTAGAAGTGTTAACTTTATAAAGACAAAGTTACATACATTATGTTTTGCAGTCTTGAAATCTTAGTGAAACGGTCAACTAACATTATACATCATGAATAAAGTGTTGTGATACACAATATTGCAACTTGCGTATAGCCTTATAAGAAAATCGCCACTATATAGCCTTCAGCAATGTCCTAGGTTTCTATTTGTACTAGTAGAGGGGCTTATTACAGTTTTAGCAAGAAGGTGTTACTCTGAACTCCTTGGAATTGCCACCGGTTACTTAGTTGGGGGACTTGGAAATGAACATGATAGGGAGAGGAGCATATTGTTCCACTACAAATAGGTTCTTTGATTCTTATAAGCTAACATTCAATTATTTTCAATTTCCCTTTCAGCCAAAACCCTACGTTTTTTGACATACTTCGGGTTTTGTGCACCCCTTTCCAACTGGAGGGAATTTGCGCTCACAGAACTCATTGGAAAGTATCCTTTTGCACCATCTCTTAATGAGTCTGTTTGCAGGTGTAATAATGATAATTGATATCCCTACAAGCTTCACGGCTGGTTCAGTTTTTACAATCGAAGTTTTATTACCGATAAATCAATGCCCAATTAAGTCTCGAAACTTCAATGAACTATTCCAATAAAAGTTCCAGGTTAAGATTTGTTAAATAAGATGCCACCACTTGGAAGTTTCCAGGTGGCAATCCATTAAATTGATTAACGTTATTAAGGCCGTTCGAAGGCATTTAAGCAGGATAGTGAACGATCGTGGAACAATACCGAAGTTGCGGCCTAGATGATGGGGCACATAGGGGGTGTTCCCCGCTTTTGGGAAAAATTATAATTTTAAACGATAGTTTTCAAATGGAGAAAGCATGTCAGCTGGCAAATAAAGATTAAAAGTAATGACGAATGTTATAGTATGTCAAATTATCAGAAAACTCTAAGTCAACCTTCCTTTTCCCTGTCTTTTGCAGGTAGGAAGTTGTCTTTCATGAAGGTTTGAAGAGAGTGATCGATTGTCGTTTTGGAAAAAAAGGGAAATTCTTACTTGTGCACTGCGGGGAGAAAGAAACTGCTAATTACCGCCGTACTGGACTGGGCGGAGGAGCTACAGTCCCACAATTAGCCCAAACCTTGCTAAATCAAGCAGACTACGGTGCCTCAGTCGGGTAGAGATTATGACCTGCTTAGGGATCTGGAGTCGGGTAGAAGGTTGCCGCCCTCTGAAAGAGAAGGAGAATCTCACAGCTATGCTGCTAATACTAATGTGAGCGTAACAACTGTTCATGAAAGTGATTGCTGCAATGATATGACGGTAGTCTAGGTTATGTTGAATTAGATTCCATCCGATGTTTCGGGTTCACTGTTACCAAGTTTATTTGTCCACCGTTTTCTTACTATTGCATTGATTTCCAATAAATACAAGGTTCCTTATTCTGCGACTCTTGTGAAAGTTGACAGCCCAGTTTAAATCGAGCTTTGTGATTTGCGAAAAAGGTTGAGCTTGGCTTTGAGAGTTTTTTGGGGGGAATTCTTGATTTTTTTTTTTTTTTTTTTTTGAGATCTGCTGACCCCAGGTGATGATTTTGGAAATCATGGGAATTTAACCTCTTGCAGCTTGAGAAATCTTACGAAATTTTACTTTTTGACCTCTCATTACCCCCAGATGGATGACATTTAACCTTTGGCGACCTGTCATGACCACTGATGTTCAACATATTGGTCGGGTTCCTCCTCTTACAGTGCGTGGCGTACGCCTGGTTTTCTCTAAAGAAGGGAATATGCATGGGTTTGGGTTATCGCCGGTCTTCGGGAGGGGTTAGAGCCCCTTGAAAATATTAGATTTTTGAAGGAACCTAGATGCAAAATGGTGCAGGATTTTCAACTTTGACAGGAATAGTGTTAAAAATGAATTGCGGATGCCAAACAGGATAAAGCTAGGTATTTTGCGTTTTTACACGCAATCTGATGCCAATTACGCACCCTTTCGAAGTAAGGTAGCGCATATCTTTAAAAATTGAATTAAGTATTAATTAGACTAAACAATAGAGTAGTCGCTATCATTTTGGCCCTTGTAATAAAATGCTCACTTCAAAGTAAGTTTGCCATTGCAAGTGATATTTAGAAATTTATTAAAAATACTTTGAATCGAGATCCATCTGCTGTTCCAAAATTTGCGCTTTCATGCTTGAAAGAGAATCTAAACAGTCTATAGATTTAGTTATTGTTATCTTGAGGTATCGTTTTTACAAGGTTTCCAGGTTTTAACTTAGAGACCTAAAACTGAGCTGTTATCTTACCCAGGCAAAGAGGTGGCGGTGGAGACCATTGCCCGTGTTCATTGCAAGTGATGGTGCTACTTCCTTTAAGTATGTAACCAGGATCGCAGTCAAAACTTACTGTTCCTTCATAACCGTAAGATTCAAAATCGACATCTGAATTTCCATGGGTTGGTATTTCTGGACGATTGCATTGAATCACTGAAATAAAAACACAAGTATGACACGGTTTTTTTAAGAAGCCTCTTGACTACCGAAAATTGTATACAACAAACTAATCGGTCATGAAATTGTCAATAGGTCCACATAAGTAAAATTAAGGTGCCATATTCCACATTGCGGTTGACTTTAAAAGTTAAATATATTCTGTATTGCTAAAAACATAAATGGAACGCATTGCTTTCAGAAACTATCATAACAAGTGGTTTTTATCACAGTAAAATGTAAAAAATACCTATTTTTAACAGAAATTTTTTGGCAGCATAGTTTCCGGGAAATTTGGGTTATTTCAGTTTACAGAAAACCAACGTAAAATTTACAGTATTATTATTGCAGATTTTTTGCCAGCAGAGTCACTAAGAAGTTCTGTAATTTCACATTACATACAAACTCTGTAAAAAGCCCCAAACTGTATTTTTAGTAACTAAAGTGTACCTCAAGTTAAAAAAAAAAAACTTAACAAGAGGGCAATCCACCGAGTTGCATATCTCATCGCTAACATGTGCGCAAGTTGGTTACAGAACTTGAATTTTTGATGTGCTAGAAGTTTAATATGTGCTGTTTTTATGCTACAGTAGAATGTCATTGACAAAAATTACCATACTTAAACTCCATGCTACAATCCTTTCAAATTCCTATTTGAAGTCCAAGGGAAGCGATTTTTTATTCGTTCCAAGGGACAGAAGATTTTTTTTCGTAAGATAGCGAGGGGAAAGAATATGGCACCGACCAATCCAGTCCTTGGAACTAAAGGCGCACCCCTTATTCCAAAAAACATAAATTGGATATTTAAATTCTGACACCAGATTATAAAAGAACTGGAGAAAGGCTACCCAATCTTTGTAACGCTTGCCCTTTTAATCCAGTAGGCCTATCTAAGATTTTGGAACAAATTTATTTTTTAAGATGCTGTTATCCCCTTGCAACACTATGAAAAAACAACGAGCTTAGCTGTTACACTAAACTGATACGGATATGGAAGCAACGATTATAAAAGTAAGACGCTTTCGGGGACGCGTTAGACAAGTGCGTAATTATTATAATTCAGGCGCTATCTGAGCGTATTCTCCATTTTGACGCGACGGCAAACTTCATGTGTGTCGAGCTGATATGCACATCAAGTGCGTCTCAATTAAAAAACTGGGCATGTGCGCCATGTTGAACGCGTGGCGTTAAAAGATTTCCCGCCGACGCAAAAAGCTTTTCTGCGTACTGGCCTATGGCGAATCCTAGCCCGTGGCAAGGAAATTATCACATACCTTTTTTTTCTTTGGCGATGCTTCAGAACCGCCAAGTTTTAAGGGCACTTATATGTAAGATAGGTAGACCGTATGCCTTACCTAATGTTAGTCACCCACATTTTAATATCTTGGGTTATAACTCAAGATTATAAATGACGTAGGTCTCAGAGCCATGCCTAAGCCCCAGACCTAGCCTACATACCGTTAACCAGCTTCAGATTTCAAGTCTAGCGCTAGGTTAGACTTTTACTTTCATACTACAGGACTAGCATTTACAGCATAGACCTTATAAGAACACTCTGGATATAAGGGCTATCAAAGTGAAGTGCGAGCAGAACTTAAAAATCTCACTGCAGCATACAAGTTAGTGAATAAAGAATTTGAGTTGTGAAGACGAGACTGCTACTACGAAGTACTAACCTGGGCCTGAGGCTCAGTATAGCATATTTAGGCCTATATTACTTGATGAAAAATAGGCTAGTTACAAAACATTAAAGTGGTAATGACACGGCCAAAGTAAGTTTCTCGGTAAGTTTGGGTACACCTTGACATAAAGTGAAAGATTTCCCAACTAAATTATGTCCATAAATACCGAAAAACAAGGTTTTGAATTCCCAATTACAGGCCAGGCTCAGCCCATTTGAAATTCACAACCGAAAAAACGTATGTGAACGCGTCTCAAAATCGTGACGTCATTGGATGCACGGTTAGCAACACTGTACCAGAGAGCTCACAATCATCGAATCATGTGCATGGTAACGCGTGTTTGCGCATACATAATGGCAAACACCGGTGCTAGGATAGCAGTGAGCGTGGCCACTGACTACATTGTGAATTGTGCATTGCACGGTTACTGCTAAGTATTCGCAATAGCATCTTCACCAAACAGCTCATACAGTAAAGACGCGCTCGTAGTGGGGACACGCTTGTTGTGGTCTATCCATACATGTTCGAAGCTGTTCTTTATAGCTCCCAAACCGAGTCTTTCTTGCATAAAAACAGAACTATTTTTACCCGCGCGCATATGCTCGCGAACATATTGGCCAATGATTTGCTCTGAATCCCACCAAGGGCCGCTCCTTTCGCTCTGTATGTTGGACTCTGTATTGTGATGCAAACGTTTTCATGAGGTTGCTAAGATAGGATAACTTTACCGAGCGTTACATTAGTTCAACATCTAAATGCGCGCCGAAGGGTGGGGTTTATACCGCCAATTGCGTCGTAAAAGTCACGTGAGTTGTTGCGGCATTTTTGAAATTGGATTTTGAACGTTTTCCTTCGAATATCATTTACACCGAATTGTAAAGGGTTTTAATGGGGTGTGAGATGATATTTGTAAAATAATGTATCTAATTTTGAAAATACACAAATGTTTTCGTTGTCGTGTCATGCCCATCTTAACCTTTGACAATCTGTAACGTGAACTATGTCCATGATTGCCATGACAACCACACATATCGGTACAACTTGTCATGCCTAGGCTATTACACTTAGACTTTCAGATTTGTGGGATGCTTCCGTTTAGAGTAAAAGTAAATACAAGAAAAAGTATTTGGCCCCTTTCACGTGACCTTTGAACTTGCTTGCCATGGCAACTACATATTTTGTTAGAATTAGTCCACCCTACTATATTTGTGAAGTTTCATGTAAAATGAAGGTTTTTTTAAAGTTTTAGTACAACATAGTAAAAATGTGGTCAGTTTTGCAAAATGTGACCTTTGACCTCTGACCTTTGACCTTTACTTAGGAGGTTCTGAAGGACAAAAGTTCCCACCTACCAATTTTGAAAAGAATCGGTCAAGCCCACTAGGAGGAGTTTAAGGGACAAAAAGGTTGTTTTACGAACACATTATCACTTGAAAAATTTTTGTTCGACTCTAAAGATTGACCTTTGATTTCTGTTGATATGGCAACCACATATTTTTGGTGGGTCTAGATGCAATCATCATATGTGTGAAGTTTCGTGTCTGGGGAACGTTTCGTTTGAGAATTATAGAAGAAAACGTGGTTTCACTAAATTTCACCTTTGACCTGTAACCTTTGACATTCACTTCCGGTTATTGTTGTACCTAAGTTACCATCTTCCCAAGTTTGAAGAAAATTGGCCCAGCCGTTTACAAGATATTAGGGAAAAAAATTAGACACACACACACACTCACCCACCATCACACCACACACGGACAGGTTTTGACTTTTGACCCCTCTCTCAGCCCTGGATCTTCAGTCACCCGGGGTACCTTACCATGGGTTAGACCTTGAGACTAGTAAATTGGGAAAATTTACTGTTACCATGGTAACCATTGCGATTCAAGCTGGCATTGCCATATATGGCCTGATAGATAAAGTGACTGCAATATCTCATCCTCCCCACGGAGCGATGAGATAAAAAAATTACATTAAACAATGCAAAATGAATTCGAACAATCCTGCTCTCATCTCCATGGAACATTCTTGGGCTGAGATATAAAATGTTGAAATTAATTCACTTAAAGCAAATTAGTCCATTACGCAATACTTTATGACTTTCTTGTTGCACAACTAACTAAATCTACTTTGTTTCCCTTTAAAATTAAAAATATTTTTATGAAATTGAGCGTTTCTTGTTTGCTTGCATAGCATGTTCTACAGGAAGGACTTAGTTAAAAACATCACCCCCTAAGGGTAAGAGTACTCTCACACCTTGGTACAAGGTGCAGTAACTCTCAGAAAAACAAAGAAATACAAAACTTGTAACTTGAGTATTACAATAATAACATCACAAATTATTGCGCAATGTACCACTTTGGCTTGAGCAGGGAGTTGCAACTCCCTGGTTTGAGAGAATTGACTTCAACATTTTATACCTCGGCTCAAGATTGTCCTTTGAAGATGGGACTTGGACTTTAAAGCTTTTTCGTGTGTGTGAGATTCGAGTTGTAGTTTACTCATCGTGAAGACGCTGTTGGCTAGTGTGAATGCGGCCGACTCATCATTGCCCAACCCCCTGATTTAAAGCTTTTCCGCTGACAGTAAATTTTCTTTTCTGAATGGTAGTGAATATTGCTAGAGTTACAAGAAATATCCCTGTGAGAACCGACATCAAAAATAAAGAGTTCAGATAGGAGATTTGGATGTTTATATTTTTGGAATATTTTGAGCTCATTATGTATGTAAATATGCAGATTAGGTGAAAGATGAGCATTTGTCATCATTTTCCCCCAAACACTATCAGTTTTAATTTTTTTTTTGTTATATTTGTGCATGACATTGTTCTAGACATCTTCCTCTTACATTGACACAAAGTTTTTTTTGACATCGGCTGTAAAATGGCTGAGCTATGGCACTTTGTTTACATTTGAAATCCTTAGGTTACATTTGAAGCACGCTTGAGTGCACATGTCTTCCCTTGGGAATTAGCTTCATTTAACCTTAGGTTGAACTTCGTTTATGTCTGTGAGCTGCTATGACTCAGCTTGTTTGGAGAAGATGGCTTAGGTGATATAAGTGGAATTGGATTTGGAGTTATATGGGCGTTGTAATTGATAGGTTATGTGGGGTTTGGGGGATGCATTTGGGGATGAAAAGGGTCCTTTCGGGCGCAAAATTTACAATTTTCGAAATCACGAAGGCCTACAAATTTACAGCAACTCCAACTCTTCCTCTAAAATTCTGTTTTTTTGGATATTTATAAGGATACCTTAGCCCTTTTGCATCACACTCACTGAACACTCCACTCTAAGTCAATGGGAACTCTTTTCTGTACTGTATGTGCCTAACGTTACTAAACGTTACCACCAAACGTCACCAAATTGTTGAAATTATTAAAAATTTTGACAAAATACTCTGAAAAATTCACCCAAAACATCCCAGAAGTACTACCTAGCCACGTTTTGTTCCAAACAGGTCTTCAAACCCCGTTTGGAATGGTTCTTTACCCCGCTTGTAGCTCATCTTATGAGGATGATCTTGTCACCACGCTGTTGCATATAATTGTCATACATATGTGTGGAACCATTTTAGCGATTTTTTTTTCAGAATTTGCGGGGTACTTTACTTTAAGCTCTCCCTTACAAATAAATGGCGCTTATCGCATTTTCTAAGGCTGGGAGAGATCCCAAGCCTGTGCTGAGTTGAATTAAGCAAAGTTTTTGAAAATCGAACGTAAAATGACGGAGGTATGATTTTTTTTCTGAGGGCTGTTTTTGGGGGCAATTTTTGATGATTTTCGAAGGATTTTTCAAAAATTGCAAAAACAAACCCAGGCATCCAAAAATCTTTTCGTTTTTTAATATCCCTGTAAACTATTACCTTAAAGTGAAAGGATTTTTATTTCTCTTTTGTGCCTGTACGATTTTCTTTTTGGAAATTTTACCTATTTTCCATTTTTCGCAACTTTTTTCAGGAAACTCATACAATCGGCAGGATTTTCCCAAAAATTCTTTGGGGACACTACCCAAAAAAGAAAAAAAAATTAGTATTATTACACAGACCTTTTTGTTCCCGATCATTTGATATCAAAGGGAAGTCGGTTGGATGTAAGGTGGTTGTTTTACGGATTTTACAAAATGGTAATATTTTTGCGGTATGGACCTACCCTTTGCATAGACTTAGACAAACTCTTTGGCGTTTAGTCAGATCAAATCTGGACCAACGGTTGCCGACATAGTATTATTTAATTCAAATAGCGTGTCCCCTTTGATCTAGCGCTGGCAATTTACCTAAGCAAGTTGTGCTACTACGGATCAATCACATTCGATTTTAAACATCGTCGCTGGAAACCTTTGGGGCAATTGTTTGGCATATTACATTCATATACCCGCTTGTAACCTGTATACCCGATTATTTCCCTGATCTGACGACCTCATAACCCTTGGAAAACCCAAGTCATCATGTTCAAGTGAAAATTCACACATGCAAACTCCAACTTATGCCATCCAATCATAATGCACAAACAATCTCCTTTCAATGAACGGGAAGTTCAATCACGATGGCAATGTACGCGTTTTGATTACTTTTTAAATATTTACAATATTAATATATAATCACAAACTTAATGACGTATAAAGGTTTACATAAAATAAGTTGTTTGTCGTTTCAGTTTTCCCTTTACTCTCAAAACAATATCCCATAACATTTTATCTTACATTTTGATTAGTTCTCATTTCTGCAGAAAAGCAATGAAGTTTATTAAAGTGATATGAATAAGATACTGGCTTTTTGTCTTTGAACAGGGGAGAATGTCGGTACGAGTAATCCCGACTAGAAAAGCAGGACTTTTACGTGTATGGAAGTTTCTGACCCTATGAGATCTAACACTACCCTAACTATACTAAGACAAAGAAAATGCTATGAGAATTGGACAAATCATATAACTGTAATGGACTCAACAGCAGTAATATTAAGCCTCACAGTAGCTGTGCATACGTTTTCTGTTTCACCACAAACAAAATGCACAAAAGTAAAGTAAAACTCTGTTTACCAATTTTTCATTGATTTTTTTAGTTTGTTTGTTGTTGTTGTCGGTGCTTTTGTAATATGCTGTCAGACAAGGGCACAAAAATCCCCCTTTTCGCACCACAAAATACTTAATGATATCAAATTTTTCACCTGTATGTACGGTACATACCTTCATGATGAGACTATAGTTTCACCAACAGGCATATAGTAGTAACAATACTTTGCAATAAATTCCATTTTTAATTCAATTTCAGTTCATATTTTTTATGCTTTGAGAGAAAAGATCCGTTTTGAATAACACATATGTCGTAACTCAATCAAGGGATTTCTTTGTCCTGACTGCAGGGGTCCCAAAAATATGGAACAGCCAAAGGGGTCCACAGATGAAAAAGGTTTGAGAACCTAGGATCAAGTCTGCCAGACGAATCTTGGCTTCACTCAACAGACTCCATATTCTCTTTTTTTATGTGTAATTATTTTTGTTGTAATGTTCTGTTAAAACTTTTCTCCATTTTTTTCTTTCTTACCTCTTAATTTACCCACTTTCTCCCTCCCGGAATTCCATCTCGAATTTATTTGCTACCGCTACACTACCGATACTTCCGATGGGAAAGAGGTGGTTCTTTATCACTTTATAGATTCTGAATATATGTTGAATAGGGGAAGGTGGCGTTCCAAAACGCGCTCTCAACTGCTGTCGGTTGAGAAAATTCTTTTAGTTCGGTTTGCTATGTGAGCAAGTAATGATGATACTAACTCATGCATGCCTTGAACCTTCTAAGGGTAGAAAGAAGCCTCGAGACGCTGAAGCAGTGAGGAGGAGAAGTCCGGCACGAGGGCTCTTAATTAATGTTTCAATTCTTGTTCAAAGTTGGAGCGTGTTTTCACAAATTCTAGGTAGGATGAATTTCTTTGTTTTCCTCGGAGCCAGGTTCGTGATTGTGTGGAAATCCTAACCTGTAAGTGTGTGCATATTTTTGTATTAGTTTTAAGACGGTATAATTGTGTCTGCGAACTGAAAATGGGATAGCTCCTAATAGTATAGCATATCGGGGAAGGTCAATTCAGGTTACATTTGTCTGTGAGATATGTTTTCGTGCAAACTTGTCTATGGGCTAAAGCGTATAGTTATCCCATTACCAAGGAAATTAAGGCAATGAAAATTGCGGGAAAATGACGTTAACTATTAGCTAAATCGGGGCAGTGGGAAGTATTCACTTTGGAAGTCAACTATGGTTCGGTATTTTATTCCCAGGGTTCTGGTCCTGTTTCTGATTCTGTTTTCGGTTCAATGTTACATTTGGTTTCTGGTTGTTAGTCTGGAGGGTAGACGGTGCATGCACTGGGGCCACCCGCATGTGTACGTGGACCGCTGAGGACCAGGGTATCCACCCTGGTTGACTGTTGGGATCAAGTCGCACACAAGGGCTCGACGGTTTCTACTGGCGAATTACATTTTGAGGGGCACGATGGGTTCAGTGTGAGCTACCGACGAACATCGTAACCGTTGGGTCGAGGTGTCTGGGACCGAGAATGAAAGTACGTAGGGAGAGCCAGAGTAAGCCTAGCGACAACGTTTGCTACCGAGTGGAACCGGGGACTTTCAAAACCACTTGACAACGACTCCAGACCAAGGTTGACAGGGCTGTTGCGTATGTTCAAGTGAGAAGTGTGAGGTACAGTAATTTGGCCAAACTGTGGGTGTATCGGTGCGTATATGGGTGTATGTGAAAGTTGGTGCACGGGTGTGTTATCCAAAAGTGTGTTAATGCGTATGTTTATGTCCTGGTTAATTTGGGTATTCTTATGTGTAGAGGGTAGTAGTCTTAAAGCTGTTTCAAGCAGAGAACGTTTCCACTTGAAGAATTTATTTATAATTGTATTTTTCTTTTCTTTTGTGTAGAAGTTAAGCACGTTCAGACAGTTAATTTCTTGAATTATATTTTACTTAATCTGCAACGGTTGTGAAAGTGTGGTTTTGGGGTCGTTTGTCTGTTTTTGATCACCACAGAGAGAGTTATACTTTACGAGAGTTTAAAAAGATCCCGTAGGGAGTATTTAGGCCAACCTTGTGACAGAATGGCTTTGTAGAAGATAAACCTGTATGCCCATTTCAACTTCACTGCCGACATTAATGCAATCAAATATATAAACGTCAGAAAACTTATCTTAGAGTGAATTCCAATCAGTGTCACGCCGAACGGTTGTCGCTGATCGACTCTGGCTGCCTTTTGAATATTTTTTTTACACATTTGTATTCAACGTAGCAAAAACCATCTAGCACAGCTTCAGAATTTCAAATTATGAAACCATTTGTAATTAGACGCAAATTACAACCATTCGATATCTATGAAGGTACGGGACGTAAGAGCTGCGTTGCAGCCCCCCCCCCCAAACTGGCCCAAGGCTTGCTTAATCGGAAATATTTTGTTGCCTCAGTTGGGCAGAGATGACGTCCTGGGTTTGAATCTGGAGTGGTTCAAAAAGACACACCCAGTGACGTCACAAGAGAGGGGGTCAGGGAGGGCAGTTACACCCCTACATTTCCAGGGGACGCAAAAGATGGGTTTGCTTGGAAAGAAATTTTGTGGTCAAAATATGAGATGTCATATATTCGAGAGAAAATCGAGGAAAAAATAACTAGTAGCATTGGCCCCTTCGACAAATTGGACGTTGAATAACATCAAACACGGGTAATCACTAAGCATTGGGCGCAAGTCGAGTCTCCTGCACTCCCTACACCCACCTGTTGTGACGCCACTGGACACACCGCCTTGGAGAAAGAGTCGCCTACGGCGATATGACCATATTTAGCTCCTGGATTAACGTGTTTGTGACAAACGTTGCATGTAGTCCTGAGTAGATACAGGATAACCAGAACTTTTCTGAAACGATAGGAATATAGACTTCAGTCTTTAAATACACTCACGAGGCGCGTAAAATTCCGGTGTAAGTTTGACTAAATGTTAGCATTTTGCAAAAGACATTCAACGTGTGCTTGTGGTAATATTTAACAGTGGGGTAGCTGGGCATTTTGGCAGTGGTAAATTTTCCGAAATATTTTAAGTGTGAATAACACTCCATTTGTGACATAATTTTCGGAGAGCGCCTGCGCGACCAGCCCGAAACGTTTGACCATTTTAAACAAATATTTGAAAATTGTGTCTTTTATTGCAGACAATGTTGTCCAATCTGGCACTCGGAAAATTTTGCTTTTTGCAGCAAATATTTACACATATGCAGCTTTTATTGGAGAGAATGCCAACTTTCATAGAAAAAGAGTAAGGCAAAGTGCAGTGTTGTTGACAGTGCAGTTGCAAGGCTTTGTAAAGATTTTTTGTAGGGACTTAGCGAACAATAAAAATAAAGGAAAAAAAAAACAAGAATAAGAATAAGAAAACAGTTTCTGGCAAACCTCGTTATATTACAACTAGTACTATACAACAATGAAACAGAGAAACAGAATTCAATCAGTTTTATAGCACAATTTGTGCTTAAGTTTGTAAAGTATTACCTTTTGAATGAATTGCACAACCCAATTCTATATAAAATTAATTGTTGCCTTTGCTGGATTCCCTTATAGATGATTGGCGGTAGCTTGGCAATTTTGATTTTATATTTCTGTTGATTGTGTAAAATAAAGGTTAAACACACACTTAAGCCTCACGTGAGCACTGAAATTGGATTTCACTCCATTCACCACCATTGCATCTTGATAATGGTAGGGATCCTCTTCCACTGTATCCATAGTTACATCTGTAGATCACAATATCCCCATCTACATTATAAGCCTTGCTTCCATTGTGGGCAGTATTTTCAACCTCAGGCGGTTGGTGGCAACGCACTTGATCTACAGTGAAACGAAGACGATTATTTTGTGTTGTTGTTTACAAATCCGAATTTCTAGCAATCAATAGCCTAAATATTCAAGTTGATGGTGTCTATTTTTGCACCTTTTAAGAAATCATGTATATAGTTTTAAAATGATTAAAGCCACCTAAAACACATAGCATTGGGTCCTTTATCCCCAAAATATTATTTTAACCAAAGATATCAAGGAAATTTCCACACGTCTTACATGTTTGGTCCATAACTTTTCATAATAGCTTAGATCCACCTCTAACTACCAGTTGTCCTAGTTCGCTGAGTATTCTTTGGGCTTCCTACCAGTGGATGGCCTAAAATATATCTGTAAATTTTCCTACTTGCTTTTATAAGTATTCTTCATTTATATGAATATATTACATCAAGTACCATCTGAAAGCGTCATCAATCAATTGAAAAAAAAATTCCTTTGCAAAAAAGAGGAGGCCTTTCACAGCCAATGGTTTCCCTTCAGGTTTGCTTTATTTACATACTGTGCAACTCAATCACGACAGGGCGATGCACATTGTTTGACAAGATATTTCCTAACTGGCTAACGATAGCGCTTAACTCTTACTTACCCCGTAACCCTTAGAAAGAACTCAATCGATACAATACAACGGTGCCAGTTAATCAAAAAATACCTTGTTAAACAGTGAGCAGCAACTGCCCAGCTAAACTCGTGTTTTCATTTTGACCAAGAAACAATTGCTGTTAGTCGTTCAACTGCCAAATTTTGAAAACATGGTGGAAGTAAGAATTGATAAGCAATCGAGGAGATGGCGCAATTTATATTTAGACTTTTGATCATAGAGAACCCATTATTGTCGTTGAGGAAGCTGTCGCACTCCGGCTAACAACAGCAAAGGTAAATGAAACCACGGAGGTAATACTTTGTTCTTACTATTGATAGTTATAGGGTTATCTTCTCAAGTATGTCTGGAATTAATTGGATTGGCATTAATTAAAGTCGAGTTCCTTCTCCTCTCAAAGTATATATTAACTCCATGGTATGAGTGAATGTCACCTACAGTGAAGACATAGACGCGAATAATTTGGGTAAAGATGATAAGGTACCGACCTATTTTGGCTTCAGTAAAGTCAAAACAATGAGTTTGAACTACTAAAAATTTTAATAGCTCAGGCAGGTGCTTTGCTACTGTAAAAGATATTTCAAAGGTGCGCAAAAATTGGCAATCCACGAAATCCGCTCAGGCTGCATTTGGAATGCAGATGTTGGAAGTTTTCAGTAACCTTGCATTTAATCTACTGTTCCTAATACAAACAGAGTTGTTTCTTCCCTTTGTTTGCTCAGAAAGATGAAAAAAGATGTTCCCAGCAGTGGCAAAACAAGACCCTCAGGGACCATTTATGGCAAGCTAAATGTGTAATAATTCGATAAACTGAGTTTTTCGCCGATAAACTCGGTTTTTCGATCGAAAAACTGAGTTTATTGCGAAAAACTCTGTTTATCGATCGAAAAAGAGTTTTTCGATAAACTTTGTTTATCAGGCGAAAAACACAGTTTTTCGATAAACACGGTTTTTCGATAAACTCAGTTTATCGAGCGAAAAACTCTGTTTATCGACCGAAAAACAGAGTTTTTCGATAAACAGTGTTTATCGAGCGAAAAACACAGTTTTTCGATAAACACGGTTTTTCGATAAACTCAGTTTATCGAGCGAAAAACTATGTTTTTCGAAAAACTCTGTTTATCGACCGAAAAACAGAGTTTTTCGATAAACAGTGTTTATCGAGCGTAAAACAAAGTTTTTCGATAAACACGGTTTTTCGATAAACTCCGTTTATCGACCGAAAAACTCTGTTTTTCGAAAAACTCTGTTTATCGAAAAACTCTGTTTATCGACCGAAAAACAGAGTTTTTCGATAAACAGTGTTTATCGAGCGAAAAACACAGTTTTTCGATAAACACGGTTTTTCGATAAACTCAGTTTATCAATCACGTGTTTGATAAACTACGTTTATCAATTACGTGCTTCCCGTCAGTGTATGGAACGCAAAAAGGGCAAATATTGTCGACAGCGGTTACGGGGTGATTTGTATCTATGCCTTCTTAATTAGTAACGGCAGCTTTTAGTTGTGAAGATGGGGTTTGAAGTAGTAACCCTCTGGCAGCGGATTACTATTACCATCTGCCCAGTTTGTCTGCGTCCATGGACACTCTGTTTCATGTTTTACCGTCAGCTAAAAGTATCTGCACGATAACAGTTCCATGCGCCATACATACTATGACAAGCAGTGCCATACCCAGGATTTCTCTGAAGGGGGAGGGCCATGCAGTATGTTGCATGATAGCCGGTCCGGGGAGGGGTCAAAGGAGAGGGGCTGTCCCCCCTCTCCTTGAAAAGTTTGGAAAATTAGGTGTCCTTGTATGCAATCTGGTGCTACATATGGTACAGTTTGAAGTAAATATTGTGTTAAAATATTTACGTATTGTTAGGAACTACAGAAAAAATTGGCATCCGTGAGGGGGAACATGGCCCACTCCCCTGTGTACGCCACTGTAGCTCTCGTTAAAGATCCAGCAACCCTAGGCTGACCAGAACCGACGCTTTGCTTGTCGAAAGAATGCCGAACGCAAAAGGTTGGTCCCAAAGTTTCGGAGGGGTCTAGGGGGCCATGCAGTACATTGTGCGATCACCGACCCGGGGTGGGGTATAAGGGGAGGGGCTTTGAAAATTTCTGAAAAATAAGGTGTCCTATCTGGTGCTATTTATTATACATTTTGAAGTATAATTTGTGTTAAAATATTTACGTATTTTTAGGAACTAAAGAATAAAATTGGCATCAGTGAGAGGGGTCTAAGGGAGGGGGATCCATCGTGCTTCACCATGTGACTGATTAAGACACCACATTGATATAGTGACATACAGAACCCCGCTTTAAAGGACGCCCAAGGGGCCTGATAAAGTGTTCTGCCAATTAAGCGGGGTTGTCCTGATAAGTGAATCAACTTAACATTACGTTTTTGTTTGGGGGACTTTACAAGGTGGCCTCCTAGATGAGTGTCCTTGAAAGCGGGGTTGCACTGTGCATACATATACAGTGATGACGAAACCTGAGGTTTGGGGGCTCAGAACCCCAATGAGAAAAGTGAGTAGGCTAAAGTTATCTTCAGACAACCCCCCCCCCCCCCGCATATTTGCCAAGTGCAGAAAAGAGATCCATATTTCAAGGCTGGGTACATGCAGCCATCTGGAGTCATTCTGCGCTGCGCGCCAACCGATGGCGGAGCTCCGCTTAGCTTCCTGGCACTCAGACCCCCACCCCCCAATATCTATTCCGTTCCGTGAGCCTGTACAAATGTTTCATAATTATTTCGTGCCTAAAACTTTTGAAATCCTGGCTACGCCCCTGGAAAACCTACTTATGTTTGCAATGGAATAAGCTATGAAGATGAGAGTTGTGTGAATGGGATTTATTTTCAAGTCTCTAAAATATATACTGTTTTAATTTTTGAATAAGGTACACTTTAACCATACCCGCAAACACATTGCCGAGGTGGGCAGCCTATATTCAAAATGTTATCTATTGCTTAATAGGCACACAAAGGGCGAGCACATTGGGCCGTCGCCTGATTTGCAAAGGCTTCTTTAGTGGACAATTCATTAAAAGATGAGTTGCTTTTGGGTTGACGACAGCCTTACTTAACACTCACCTTACTAAACTGCGACGACCCTCAATCCCCCCCCCCCCCGACTTCACTCCAAATATTAAAGAGTTTGGTATGTACAAAGAAGTCGAAGAAAACTGTCGGATCACAATCGGGACCGTCAGAAAACTTGTCAGGCCGAGAACAAGATTTGAGAGACAGCTAACCAACCCGTCTGCCACCCGACTGGTCTTCACTGTAGCGTTACATTCAGCAGGTCGGTGCAGTTTGCGCTGGTTTTTCCACCAACTTAAATTATGAAGTTGCGAGCGTTTACATTTGCTGTAAACTTGAAACTGAGTACATTTTGTATTCCGACGTTTGCGAAAGAAGTTTGCTTTTCTGACTATATGCAGTTAAGCATTACCAAACCTCCTTTAAAATTCCATTTTCGGCGCACTTCGCGGCATGCTTTATGGGCCTCAGTCGTCCAATTAAGTTAATTCAAGAAGGACGGAGCGTGACTTGGATTATTGCTAAATCCCGTGCAACCTTTGTATACATACATACATACATACATACATACATACATACATACATACATACATACATACATACATACATACATACATACATACATACATACATACATACATACGTCCCGGGAAGCAGTATCAAGTTTGGTTTCGCCGAACGGCCCTTTGCCAGAGGGTCGGGAGGACTTTAGAAAAAGCATACATCCCAACCCTCAAACTTGCTGCGTCGTAAGGAAATCTAATGGCAGTTAGTCGATCGTGTCTATTATGAAACTAAAGGGCAAACTACAATTTTTAATGTTTATGTGAGGCATATTCAGTGTTATTTATGCATATATAGTTGCTGTTTCAAATGAAGCCAATCAACCAAAATGTCCCTAAAAGTGTTATTTTCGGCGCGCTACTCGCGCAATCATCTATTACTCTTGTTGTTCTATCATAGGCTTCACATCGAACAAATTATAATTATTGCAAAACTCGACAGAAAACACTACCACTCTCCCCTGCCATCAATTCCGATGCATCTTAAAGAACTAGAGCCCTATGGTTAGACCAAACTAGGTATTTTTTTTTTTAAGAGAGATTGAGATATCTTGGTCTGTTTAGTGCGTATTCAGTGTCATTTACAGACAGTTAATTCTTCGTTGTGGTGCACAAAATTGTGTTCCGGTGCTTCGGAAAGGGGCACTAAAGAAGGTAGAATTCTTCGTTTTTTCCAGCCATGCTACAGTACTGAGACAACAATTCTAGTATAACAATGCCCTCTGCAAACTGAGGAACAATTTGATAACATTTTAATTCTTCAAGTTACTAAGAATCCATTTACTCACAGACTATTCAACTGACAGGGTTGAAAGGTAACTAGTGAAAGGCATACCGTATATATTAGAGCATTTACGGTATAGGCAAATGATTCCTTGCCTGAAGAATTGCCCGAAGGAATATTTAAGCGGAGCGCCAGCGTCAGTTGGTGCCGAGGGTAGAGGAAATTTTGAAAAATCTGACCCCTCAGACAGTCGAAAATGGCATCTTTCAGGCTTGTAAGTAGTAGCTAAGCAGAAGGGAGGTAAAAAGACTTCTTCAATGGAAACGAGCAAGCACTCAAATTTTCCGAGTTTTCTTTGATAGTAGTAGAGACGTAATTTGCGGCGCGCCGAGCGCGCCGAAATTTTTGCATTTTGAAACAAATATTTGTGGCTATGGAGCTTGTATTGCAGACATTTTTGGATTCTGGGTTTCTTTTATAGGGAAATTTGATAGGTTATGACTTACTGATCGAAGAATCTGCACTTCCTATATTGGCAAATCTGAGAATGATTACACGGTGATCGACTGAAGATTGTTGCTACATAATGTTATCTTGAAGGTCTACGAACTGAAGCTCTCCAATAAAATTTTAAAAGTTTCCGCAACTTTGTTGTTTATTTTAGACAAAACAAGTCAAGAGTTTATATTGGAGAAAATTGGAATTTTATGAAAGAAAATTTATACAAATAGCACCGAAGTTGCCGGTGTCACTTGAAGATCTGGTATCACAAATGGCAAAATTTGATTTTTTCATTTCCAGAGCTTGAAAAAGGTTATTAAACTGATTCATGATACAGCACTTATGCATTAGGGATTGCACGTTAAAGCGCGCGAAGCGCGCGGAAAATTTTGCTTTTTTGAGACAATGAATTACAAATTAGCGCTTGTATTGAAGAGAAAGCGGAATTTCATGAGAAAGAAGAGTTGAGAATATCACATAAATGAAAAGTGGTTTTCTGACCCGTGAAGTGGGGCGGAAGCATGCTTCCGCCCCTCTTTTTTCACTGGAGGGGCTGTCTCCCCCGCAGCCCGCTTCCTACGGCTATGCCACGTTGAACAGGAGTGCTACTTCCATGCCGAAGTCAACCTTACTGTTGAAGCAGACAAAGGAAAACAGTTACTCTGAGGTAAACTTGACCGGAGTGCCACGCGTTAAAATGCGTTTCCAGATGAGTTTCTTTTTTCGTTTTATGCTTCATTTGCCCACCTGCTATTTTTAAAACTTTCATGGTGTACTTTGTTTTTGCTAAAGATTACCTTCAAACGAGGGTTATGAGCATTAGCGCATTTGGGGGCCACCAGGCCATGTCCCCCCTCGCTGATGTCTAATTTTCTTTTAGTAATTAAAATACGTAAAATTTCGATCGCAAATTTTACTTCAAAAGGTAGCATATGTAGCCCCAGATTGCTTACAAGGACACCAAATTTGTCAAAAAATTTTCAAAGGGGGTGTCCCTTTCCCTTACACCCCTCCTCGGGCCAGTGATCACATAACGTACTGTATGCCACCGTCCCGGGAGAGAAGTCCTGGCTACGCCGCTGCTTATGAGCTGATCTTTCTTGACAAAGGCATTCGTGTCATTCCTGTCTAGAGTTCAGCCCTATTAGTCGGGAAAAATCTCCAGCACCCCCACTCCCCGATCCTTGGGACGCCCCTGGGCAGGCGGTAATACGGTAATAAACGGATACTTTCCGCTGCAACAGTGTTACTACTTTAAAACCCATCGTCACAACTAAAAAGGCTGCCGGTACTAATTTAGCAATCATAGATACAAATCACGAAACCGATGTTTTCGACAATATTTGAACTTTTTGCGTTTCAGATATTGGCGGGAAACACGTGATTGATAAACTGAGTTTTTCAAACACGTGGTTGATAAACAGAGTTTATCGAAAAACTATGTTTTTCGATCGATAAACAGAGTTTTTCGATAAACTGTGTTTTTCGGTCGATAAACTGGGTTTATCGAAAAACCGTGTTTATCGAAAAACTCTGTTTTTCGGTCGATAAACAGAGTTTATCGAAAAACTGTGTTTTTTGATCGATAAACAGAGTTTTTCGATAAACTGTGTTTTTCGGTCGATAAACTGGGTTTATCGAAAAACTGTGTTTATCGAAAAACTCAGTTTTTCGGTCGATAAACAGAGTTTTTCGAAAAACTGTGTTTTTCGGTCGATAAATTGGGTTTATCGAAAAACCGCGTTTATCGAAAAACTCTGTTTTTCGGTCGATAAACAGAGTTTATCGAAAAACTGTGTTTTTCGATCGATAAACAGAGTTTTTCGATAAACTGTGTTTTTCGGTCGATAAACAGAGTTTATCGAAAAACCGTGTTTATCGAAAAACTGTGTTTTTCGCTCGATAAACAGAGTTTATCGAAAAACTGTGTTTTTCGGTCGATAAACAGAGTTTTTCGCGATAAACTCGGTTTTTCGATAGAAAAACCGAGTTTATCGGCGAAAAACTCAGTTTTTCGAATTAATGAACATTTAGCTTGCCATAACCATTGATAAGGAACCAAGGGCCCCGAGTCAGTTGAACCATAGAAAATCTATTTTCCAAAGTTCCGTTCAATCGAGAAAAGGGTGAAGCCTTGTATTAACCAGATCCAGTATCTTATTTTTTCGTTCAGTAGATCTCGAAGAGCATGTCAAATCGCAAAGCTCCTGCATTCGTTTTGTCACGAGATATAACCTTGCTATTTACAGATTAATTGGTAATCTTAAAAATCGAATAATAATTAAAAAAAATCCCTCATCACCACTTTCGAAAAGCCCCTCTTCCAATACTTTGCAATACCCCTAGTTTAAAAATTGGGCAACGGGAATATATCTTTCAAATTCAGATTAGAGGACTAGGGATATCCCTGAAATTATATCATGTAAATTATATATACTATGAGTGTCCTTTCTAATCCCCTAAAATTTTATAACGACAGACGAGAAATCGTAAGTTACATTAAAAAGAAATCTTACAAGAGAACAAAGGGGCTGCTTTAAAACCCATAGTAAGAACTGTGTCAAGTATGACTCATGTAACGTAGTGTATATTTCTGCACCCAATATCCCTTAGCTCCGTACATAGGCGAAAAATGCACAAAATTCAGACTTCGTGTTAATAATCACAAGCTCAGCATAAGAAAGAATAAACCTGGATTCCCGGTTGCCGAACACTTTAATCTCCCTCAGCATAACCTTTCCCATTTAAAGTGTCCCTTGTTGCACGGCAATTTTAAAAGCGCTCAGAAGAGATGCAACCGGGAGTTACAAACCATCATCTCCCTTAACAATCATAAATCGGGTCTGAATAGGGATTTGGCGTTCATGGGCATCCCAGCAGTTGATACCTAAGCGAGGAAGCAGTACGAGTACGTGTATCTAGTCTTTTTTGCACTAGTGTTTTTGTACAACTGGTGAAGGGTTGTGTCATTTAAGCCCGAAATATTTTGTATTCACGGATTAGTTAGATTAGTTGGAAATGGATGTATCTATTTTTTTGTGTTCTTTTGTTCTTTGGTTTCTTTGGTTTCTTATATATATATATATATATATATATATATATATATATATATATATATATATATATATATATATATATATATATATATATATACATATATATATATATATATATATATACACATATATATATATATATATATATTTATATATTTCACTAATTCGGCACTTAGGGGAAAGTTGTTGTTGAAAAGTCGACCTTAAGGGGAAAAATTTTTTGGGGCGAAATATAAGTTTCGCCGTAACGTTTCTACACACTTTTTCTATAGGAATACGTAAAAGGACAAAGACGCCCTCCTAGATTTACAAAGTAGATGCAATTACTTCAAATATATATATCTATATATATATATATATATATATATATATATATATATATATATATATAACGCTAATTCCCACCTTAGGGGGAAATCGCTTTATCTGCGCGTACTAAGGGCGAAAAATAACAATAAAATACATAAGAAAAAGTGTTCGCCCTAACGTCTAAAAATATAAACAACGTTATTTCAATGGCCAGCCATCCGTTCGTGTTAACAGCTAGCTGTCCGTAAATTAGACAACTTTGAAGTAATTGCATCTACTTTGTAAAACTAGGGGGCGCCCTTGTCCGTTTACGTATTCCTATAGAAAAAGTGTGTAGACTTATATTTCGCCCCCAAAAACTTTTCCCCTTAAGATCGACTTTTCAACAACACCTTTTCCCCTCAGTGCCGAATTAGTGATATATATATATATATATATATATATATATATATATATATATATATATATATATATATATATATTGAAAAGGTTGCAATAAGTTCTTACAACAAAGCTTTACAGAACTGTTTCGTAAGGGCCAATAATGTAGGTCCTCACTCCTCAGAGGCATGAAGTAGAATGATGTCAATAACGTTAAATACGTATGTTTTCGCTGCCTTTGAACGTGTCCTTTTTCTAATCACGTGTTCGTTCCGTGTTCGTTGTGAACAGGCACGAACGGTGTACAGCGAGCCAAGATACATTACCTATTAGAATAATTTCACAGTAGATGTTTGTTCCTGTGTCTACAAGAGCTTATCAGTTCATTTTTTTTTTTTTTTTTTATTTATTTATTTAGAGCTGCTAAGGAAGGTTTGAGTATAATGAAAATCTTTTCTTCCAGACAGAGATTACACGTTTTAGATGATGTGGAGTATGCTCGAGCTTTGTTCATGAGTTTCCATTTTACGGCGTGTCCTACATTTGTATCCTTTAGTTTCCAGATGTATTCACTGAGTGCAGTTGCGTTTCTGTTGTCTTTGTGTTTAAAGCTAGACTTGGAGGCGGTGTATCTTGTTTTGAATGTGTTCTCTGTTAGACCAATGTATGTTTCTTCGTTGTGGTTGTCGTGGCTTGTTACAGTTGCTTGGTACACAATGTTGTTCGTGAGACAGTTGCCTTCCAATGGGCACTCACTTTACTTTCTGCAATTGCAGTTGCTTCGCGTTGCTGGTTGTACCTTCTGTTTCGCCACTCTGTATTTGTTGTGCACTGATATAATTTGGTCTATGTTTGCCATGCAGCTGTAACTCAGTTTCACCGTGTTTCTGTTGAGTAAAGTATGTAGTTTGTGCCCAGGTGGGAAGCAGCTGTCCAAGAAGTTGAAGAATTTCTTGCCAATGTTGGTTGTGACACTGTCACTAAACGGGGGGTTGAACCAGGTTATGTTCTTATTTCGTCTTCGTTTCAGGGCTCCCTTGGAATGACTGGTTCTAGGGGGTTGGGTCTCGTACTTTAGGTTGTAGGCTACCCATAGCCACTTCTTTGTAATGCTTCTTGGTATACGAGCGATGATGTGTTGAATGTGTTTTCGTCGGAAGAAATGTTGGATAGTCTCCTGTTGATGCTTTCTGGAATGTTCTTTTTGACAAGTGGGGGTGGTTGCTCTGTTTTTGCACATAGAGAGGGGTGTCGTTTGGTTTCATGTATGGCTTGTATTTGCTTGTGCTAAGATCTAAGGTAAGGTCTAAGAAGTTCACTTTTTTTTTTGTTTGCTTAAATTTCTATTTTAAGATTGTTATTTTAGAATATCTTGCATATTTCTTTCTGTATTTTTTCTGTTTGCCTTGGTGTTGCTCTGCAAACAGCCAAACCGTCGTCTCTGTATAGGCCGACATTCATGTTAATGTGCTGAAGTTGTGATAGGAGGTACAATCCTATTATCTTGGTTAACCTTAATCTCACCAAAACAGTCCCAAAAATTAATTCTGGAACTTCTTGTCATAAAATATGTCTAAATCTTAAAAGTCGATCCCTCAAAAATATTTTTTAAGAATATTTTCTTTATTTTTATTTAATACAAAATATTCAAAATGTTTGCCACCACTTTGTTTTTGGCAGCCATTTTGAACGGTCAAGACCCAAAATATTTACTAATACCACTTGATTTAGTATTCAGCGGACCGTAAAGTTTCCAAAAAATATTGCGAAGGACAGTTCTAGGGTTGCCTGTGAGATGCTTGTTGGCCATAGCCTATAAAGACCACTCCAGATGGCACTTACCTCAATCTCCTGCCCAATTTCTGGCTATTACTACTGATATTTCATCGTATTATTTTGCACCTTTTTAGGTATTAAGAAGGGACAGGGGTATCCATATGGACATTTATATATGCAATGAATAAATTTGCTATAACAAGGAATGCTGAAATAGATATAAAAATAATTGCGAGATGGTGAACAGCTTGTAACTCTCATTAACCATGAATAGATCGTCATTTCCGGGTTTGAAAACGATGTTTTTCTAACAGATTTTTTACTAGTCAACATTTCGTTCGACACTGGTACTTCCTAAGTACAAACCCTGGAATATTAGTAGCCTAAAATTGTCTGAAGACATGTAATATTATCACTTCAGAACAAACTAGGACAAATGAATCGATTTACTGTACACAATTACATTTAAAAATTGCATAGTCAAGATTTAGGTCAAATGTCAAATTTCGTACCTTTTTGGCTTTAAATGACCTCAATAGTCACGTGATTCTCAAAATATGTATATCAACTAAAAGACAATTTCTTTGCAAGTATTTTGAGGGGTAGTTTGCAACTTTCGAGTTTCTAGATGGAAACTAATAGCCGTTTTACTTTCCCCTACCCTTATTTTTTTGATTTTTAAGCACCCTGACTCTTGGCAGATGCCCCGCTTTATTTTCCCAACCCACCCGAAGATACCCATATACCTTAGTTTTTCTGTTAATAGACATGTCAGGGTATCGAAAAAACATAGTGACATTAATGACCATTCCAGGTGGCACTTGCCTCAATCTGAAGCCGGGCTAGTAAGGTCGAGAAAAACAACAGATGAGTCCGAGATACAATGGGTAAATTTCAAAAAGGGGCAAAAGGAATTAACAAAGTCGATAAAAGTTCCTAAATCACGACGGGATCCAGTGGCAACTCCTACAATATCATTAATATACCTTTTGTAAAGCATAGGTAGTGGCCGGGAAAATAAGAGAAAAAAATTGTTCTTCCAAGGTGACCCATGGTCAAACAGGCAACAGAAGGACCCATTTCGGTTTCCATGGCCACTCCTTTAACTTGCCGGAAAAAAGGCCCATTAAACTGAAAACAATTTTGCGTGAGAACAAGTTCCGTTAAACGTAGGAAGGTGTCAGTCGGTATAAGAGGATCACGCCGTTTGTCTAGTTAGTAACGGATACCTGTTAAGGCAGCATTATGAGGAATGGACGTGTAGAGGCTGGACACGTCCATGGTGAATAAAAAGGGATCTCCGCAATTTTCAGGAAACTCAAAGTCACGAATAAGGCTCAAGAAATGTGGGGAGAAATATATATAGGTCGAAAAGAGGTAGTAAAAAGTGCTTAAAAGTTTGCGGAAAACTCTACGACGTTTCCGGTATATACCCATCATCAGGTGGCAAAAACCAAACTGAACAAACAACAAAAACAATTGGACACAACAAACATCAAATCTGGAGCGATCGCTGTAAAAACAGAAGCGGACGAAAGTGACTGTCAGAAAACATGAATGTGAAGGATGAAACACAAATAAAAAAAGAAAAAGAGATGACGAATAGATTTATATATATATATATATATATATCTATATTATATATATATATATATATATATATATACATATATCTATACATTATATGTACATATATATACATTTATATAAATATATATATATATATATATATATATATATATATATATATATATATATATATATATATATATATATATATATATATATATATATATATATATATATATATATATATATATATATATAGGTCGAAAAGAGGTAGTAAAAAGTGCTTAAAAGTTTGCGGAAAACTCCACGACGTTTCGGGTATAAACCCTTCATCAGGTGGCAAAAAACAAACTGAACAACCAACAGTAACAATTGGACACGACAAACATCAAATCCGAAGCGATCGCTGTAAAAACAGAACCGGACGAAAGTGACTGTCAGAAGACATGAGTGCGAAGGATGAAACACAAATCAAAAAAAGAAAGAGAGCGTCCTGGATGAAAAAATGCACGTAAAAATCGAACATGGTCAGAAAAAAAGAAAAACAGTAGACAAAAACTAGCTCCGGAAAAATAAAAAATTATTATTAAGGCCTACACAGTAAAAAACGAGCACGAACGGGAAAGTGTAAAAGGAGTAAAAACTGGTACAAAAAAGGGGTGAAAATCACAAAAGGTCAATTCTAACGTTAAGCCCGTGTGGAGCGAGAGTACCTAGCCTCATGATCAGTCGGTTTTCAGCACTACGGCGGTCACGATCGGAGCCTCGGCACATTACAGCTGCCGTAACGGTTCAATGCCGTATTGAACAAGGTGAAGGGGGATTAAAATGTGCAGCCACCGGGTATCCATGGAGATTCTGTTTGATGGACCTAAGGTGCTCGGTGACTCGATCCGCGAGGCGGCGCTTGGTCTCTCCCACATACAACGAGTTACATCTCCCACAAGCTAAAATATAAACTACATTAGGGGAAATGCAGGAGAATCTTTGTTTGACAATGAAGCATTTGCCGTTGGGGCCTGAAATGTCGTGTTTGCCAACAACTGGGCATGTATTATACCTCGGACGTTTACAGGGAAAGGTACCAGGGGTGTCGTCGAAAGAATTGAGTGGGTGGGAAGCCCGAACTAAATGGTTGGCTAAATTTTTCTCAACTCTAAAAGCAGTGATGGGGGGTTCCGGGAAAACATCACGGGTTGAGGGGTCTTGTCGGAGCGACTCTACATTTTTGTAGATAGCGCGTAAAATAGGACGGACCGAAGGGTGATATGAAATAACCAAAGGAATACGTAGATTTGAAACAGATTTGTTCTTTTTCTCCAAGGCTACCTCTCCCAACTACCTATATATATATATATATATATATATATATATATATATATATAAAGGTAGTTGCAAAAACATGATAATACACAGTGTAATATAATTGAACCAAAAATTATGCACACACACACACATATATATATATATATATATAAATATTTATATATCCGATTTTCGCCACGGCGATGAATTTTTATGTACACATACATTTTTAATAAAGTCGTTAACAAATACTAGTAATAACATAAAAAGGCCTATTTCGGTAAATGGGAATTGGGCATAGTCTCTATATCCCAGATAAACTGTGTAAAACGTTCACGGGATTGTCGACGTCAAATGGCCAAAATGTCGCGTTTTTATACCACATTAAGTTTAAATCATATTTCCATATAGAAGAGGGCTTACACCTTAATTGATTTCAATGCTGAGCATGGGTTTATTTCGCCAGCAGGTTAAGCGCTGAGTTCATGCCGTCATTCACTGATGAAGGTAAGAGGCAGACCGTCATATACTTTGCTTACATTCTAACGATCTTTAAACAACGAACGGAAACATTAGCTGTCCAATTGCGCTCATGCGGTTTAGTTATAAGAAGTAAACTTTCAGTGATGTTAAAGATGACAACAATGTTGTTCTCCTATCTAAGGTATGCAACCATAAGGTTTTAAAAATAACCTATCAAGCTGCTAAACTAGAGATAAGACGTCATGTAGCTAGCTTTAGATAATTAACTAAGATATCCAGCAATAGATGGAACTTTACCGACTTCACATGAAGGCAGCTCAGTTTGCCAAGAACCAGAAATGCACTGTGTTTGTGATGCTCCTCGTAGTATTCGACCATCGTTGCAGTAGGCTACTCTTATATCACCATGTTTAGGTTCAAAAATTCTCTCGTTATTTTCGTTTAGATACGCCAAAGCTCCATTTTCAAGGTCCAAGGTCTTGCAAGAAACTAATATAAAGCACAAACATAAGGAGGAATTATTACCCCACAGAAAAAGGAAACAAATTCACGTAAAAAATTTCAAATTTAGGATAAAATTCAAACTAGGAAGTATTTCTGTATGTGGATCTGAAAAGAGTTGTGGATCAATACATTCAGCAAATGTCATGAAAATAGATTACTTGTGAAATGAAACTTTTGTTCGGGGCCACCAAATAACTACGACAAGTTTACCAGTATTTCAATCTAAAAGATCAATGGCTCTTTTGAGTAACATGTGTTCTTAATAAGTTGTCTCTTGGAATTAATACTGTCAATACGAAACTAATACATGTGGGTACTTACATTTTTTAATAGTCAAAGCAGTTGAAAACGGGTAAAAATAAAACAGTAAAACACAAAAAAATTGAAGAAAATTCGGGTCTTCATGCAAGTTTCTTAGGATCATTTGAGTTGCCGACGAAAAACTTCATTTATTTGCAATGAACAATCCGTTCGACCATTTAAGTAGTATTACCGCGTTCACAATTGGGTAGTTCTTCCTGCCATATGCCAAAGGAGCAAAGTGACTGGGCCATTCCGTTCAGAACGTAACCTTCTGAGCACATAGCTATTCTAGTATTTCCATGGAGAGGCTGTTCTACGATTCTGTTGTTGCCGTCACGATATTCCAAAGTCCCACCATTTAGTTCCAAACGGGTGCAAAAACCTACCAGAAAAGATCATAATATAAGCGACTTCGAGAGTAAGGGTATATCAGGTAAAATGTTTAAGATATCATCTCAATAAACTCTGGACTGGTATTTCCTTACATGAAAAAAAGCTATGCTCAACTTCGTCAGGAACTGTTGTCAGTACAAATCATGTGCCCATTGAAGTATTTGAAAATGGTTATGAAGGTTGATGTTTGATGGCATTAAATCTCAAAATGAACTGAAAGAGGATCTTGCCCTTCAATGCACCAAAAGTAATTTTATTCCTATTTTGTCACAGAACTTATTTTAGAATTTGTTGTAAGTTTTAATTTGAACCCCAAAGGTGCTTGGCGTCTATTGCGCTGGAATTGTTATCAACACTGCAGCTCATTGAAGCAGCTAATTGTAGTAATAAACCAGGGATCGCGTACTATGAATGGCAACCGCACTTTTTAGAGAAAAGACGTAGTTACCATGACAGATCTTTTTAAATGCTATTATTCCATTATGCTGAACGTATTTGTCCACAAAGCATACGTTTCAGAAGTAAAGAATTTTTCTCAAAGGTTACAATTCACCATGTATGGAATTTATCAAAAATAACTTATTTTGCAGAAGCTCACCATCGTTAGAAGACTGGGGAGACGGGCTAGACCGGATGCATGCCGGCTGTGTCCCACTCCACCTCTTGTTAGCTCGACATTGACGATTTCTTCGGCCGGATAATACAAAACCGCTGTTGCAAGAGTACGTTACCTGTGATCCAATAGTCCTAACCTCAGGTTCGATGGCCAAGTTCCCATTGTGTATGGGAGTTAAGGGTGGGCATCCTTGCAACCGAAGAAAAAACAGATTTCGAAATTCTTTTTTCCGAGGTAAAAGAAATATATCTAAAATAAAATACGGACTCGTTGCTTGCAGGTCTGTTATCATACGAGAACCTCAAAATTGAAAGCATCAAATATTTTGCTTGTGCACCAAACGTGACTTAGAACCTCTGTTGTATCGATGCTTTCTTTCAAACGGTAGGTGCATTTCGAGAAAAAACGAAATTGGAAATAAAAATGTAAACAAAAATGAACTGTTCATTACCACTAACGTCACCTAAATCATAATGATAGGAAATGTACGAAAAAATCTAATATTATTGTAAAGGATGATAGAATTTATTGAAAATTTTAAGAACGTGAAAAACAATCAAGTCCAGCTCATTAGGGGTGAAAAGTACAGTAAAAAACAAAAAGTCAGTGCAGAGTAGTATTTGGAAAAAAGAACAATATACCAACTTTCTTTCAAAGTAAATTGAAGCTAATTAAGAAATGACAATATGATAAAACGGCGACTTTTGGTTACTTATGCCATTTCAATACGAATGCAGAATAAAAGAACATGGTATCGGGCTAAATGAGATGAAAGTACTTAACACGATACAGTGTGTATACATACTTTTTTAAAACACGTTAGTCCACATAGGCCATCACAAACACACTCTTTGTTTTGTTTCCTACAGGTGTTGTCTGGTTGACAGGCCCTTTCACAATTCCTGCCCGCTGCAACTTCATCACGAACAGGACAAACTTGCCTGACTGAAGGTAAATAATATATCTAATACAGTTAAGGTTTCAAATACTACCTTATTTGTCAGTTCAAGTAAATTATACTTTGAATAAGATCAACCTCTACAGATAGTTTGGGAAATATCCTGAAAATTCCTGTTAGGCGCATTTGCGATTGGTGATTTGGTTTGATACGCTAGGAAGTGGGTTGGCAACTACACAGGTTTGGGCAATACAGGGTGCTCGTCAACAGGTACTGTACCCCTCCCACACCCGTGTAACGTGGGCGAAAGAAAATGGTGCTTTTGGATTTGCATTATTACCCACGACTTTGTGCAAGGTAGTGGGACTGAGTTGTTCCACCTAGTTTTGTTCAAGGTTGTAGGTGACACAGTGTGCATTTACGAAATGTAACACACCGACCCAACTGGCTGTGAAAAAAACGCAGGCGAAAAAATCTGACTTTTTCACTCCGTTAGCATGTTTTAATTGGCTCTGTATTTTTTTTTTTTAGTCTTTTACCTTTTCAACTTTTATATAATCATTCTGCTAATCTTCCACAGCTTGAATTCCAACAGGGAACTGAAAAACGACCGTGACCTTTATTTTTTATCCACCTCATATATCATGAAACGAAACTATCAAAAATTTAATTTGAATGTAAAGATGGTTGTAAAATTGAGTGAAACAATTGCCATTGTCACTGCTTTGAATCGATTGCATTTTTATATTTATGAATTGTATGAGTTGAAAAGCGTCATTGTTGGCCAGGTAGGATATATCTTTTTAACTTGAACAGTGCTCATCGTTCATTTCTGCAAGGTGCCAGTAAAATATTTCTTTTTTTTAATGAAAGCAGCGCAATGACCTATCAGGATTTGGGTTTGGAACTTCCTCAACTCATACACGAGTAAACGTTTGATAACTTACAATACGTCGTAAGCGTATTATCGCAAACGTTTTCCAGACAGGTTATAATGCTAGATTATACCTCATGTGTAGTTGCGTAAAGTGAGTGTATCATAGGAGGACAGCAGAAACCGGTCCAGCTTAGTAACATCCAGCCTTAAAAAATCGCGCGGGCAAAAAAAAAAAAATAAATAAAAATAAAAATAAAAAAAAATTAAAAAACAACAGATCTTCTTAGTTAAATCACCATTAATTCCTTTGGGCGTGTCCTAAAGATGTGCAAGTTCACCGACTGAGTGTAACGTCATCGAGTGGCACCACGTATTGTTTTGTAATTTGTCAAACCTTGCTTCTAATTATTGGAGGTTATCAAATATTGACAGTCCATTCCCTTACTGCTTAAACCATACCTACCGGAGGGTTTATGTATTGCATAACTGATAATATTTCTGAAACGTGTTTTTATCTCTATTACTCAGTGCCACAATTTTCATTGTTGGATCCACTGCGGAGTTTTGTTTCATCAGTCAGCGTTCGTAATTTTTTGGTTAGCTGCCAAGACGGCATAGTTTCCAACCAATTCGTTAAAGTCTAGCCGGTCACGGCCTCTTTACTCGAAATGCCGACCTCCCGGCTGCAAGTCTGATGCTAACCAGTGGACCATAGGGTCAATTGTATTTCATTGGGAAACATGGGGTTATCAATTCATGTTGAGGGCAATCAGATCTGTTCATCATTCAAAGCTAAACATCATTCCTAGGCAGAGAGAGGTCTCCTTGACAAAATAATAAAAAAATGAGTAGAGAGACTGGATAAATAAAAATTATTTTAAATTTAACAAGAACAAGACCGAGTTCATTGTTTTCAGTTGTTAGGGAAGATAGGCAAGATCTCCATTCGACCAGTTTTGCACCTAACACGGCTTTTAATGTGCTGCATGAGCTAGCAGTAAAAAGGAATGTACGTCGGAAATTGGGTTCTAATAATATACTACCGCTGGGCTAAGTATCCGTATTTTTGTCGCAGGTATATATTTGCCCCTTTGATTGTTGAAAAAGGAAATAGCAGCAAAATTTACTTCAGAAAGTTCTCCTTGTGAATCTAAACCTACCTAAGATGAAAGTTTGGCGTTCAAATAATCTCTAAAATAATCGGGCGAATTTGTGGTGTTTCAGTAAAAAGGATTACACACGTTTTTGAATAAACATTTTGGAGCATTATGGTTAATCAAACAACTTTCAAACAACCAAAACAATATCATGGGTATACCTCTAGTAGTAGACTCCGTGCATGTCGGTTCCATCCCGCTCCACGTTTTGTTTGCCTGGCATTCACGGGTTGGTTGACCGGATATTACGTAGCCCTTTCTACACGAGTAAATAACCTCTGCCCCAATCGTTCTGTCTGTAGGGATTATTTTAATACTGCCATTCATTGGTTCTGTCAGTGGTGGACAACCTGGTATCGAGTTTGGAAAAAGAAAATAATTTTATCGAAAGTAGGATTCAATGTATCCTGTAGGCCTATGGCTCATGTCGGAAAATAGTTTTCTCTGCTCTGTTTTATATTAACAGATGGTCCTGAAGAGTTCAGAAGAATGCTTTGTTGAACCAGAATGTACAGGTGTACATAACGTCTATCTTCAAATTTTGATGATCTTTAAATGCCTTTAAAACCATAAAAAACTAAAATAATCTTCATTTAAATCAATGAATAGCTTTTAGCTTGAAACAAGGGGGTTACCAGTCTTGTCCCGGGGAGGGGGTGGGGGGGGGGGGGCTTAAGAGCTCCCCCGATCTTGTACCAATAGAGCTGACGCGCACAGTGTTTTTTGCCTCCTTCCAGTTTTTTGGTGGTCCGGATGTCAAGTTGTCTCCTGGCCATCCAATTGTAATCCTCCTGGCTTTATGTGTAATACATAGGCTAAATATTCCATGTTAACAAGACGGTGTAAACTGGATTAGAGTGTTTCTCAAACAATTCTTAAATATCATATAATCATATAAAACTGACTTTACGTTGGGTCAATGTTAACAACAGGTGGTAAGAGATTTGTATTGTATGAGCAAGGTCATCAATTGTTGCAGTGGTTTGTCCTAATTGCTCCTACTCTTCACATGAACCTGGGTCCACCTTGAGTTCAAGAAACGGAATTTTTCGGGTACTGGTGGTGGGATGGCCAGTAAAATCGGTATTTTGCGCCTTTCAACAATCTTTAGCAACAGAGGATTGTAAATTGCAGGAACTGTATTCAGGATTGCGTCTGGAGAAAGAGTACTGTTAGAAAAAGTAGGTGCCTTGTCAGAAGGTGAACTGTGCGTTGTTTCAGCTACAAATGAACGAGAGCCTACACCATCTTGTTTTCGCACCTTAGTGCTTCGATCGTCCGCATTTGTAGGCAGAAGGTCAGGGGTTACAATCCTGGTGAACTCAACTTCGTTCTTCATCTTAGCTAGATTTTCCAGCTTTTTCCGATTTTGCCATTTATCCGTCCGTCCTTCCGCCCGCCCCCACCCCCCCCCCCACCCCTGCACCCGTGCGTCCGTCGACCCGTCCGCCCGCCTCTCCGTCTGTCCGTATGCCCGTCTGCCCGTCTCTTTGTCTGGTCTGTCCGTCCGTCTGCCCGTCTCTCTTTCCAGTTTAAAAGTGTATTGAAGGAATTCAAGCCGCCCTATTTTGTTGGGTACACTATGCGTCTGTATGTTACTTGCTAGTTGTCGTAGTCTGTAACACTTTGTTTCATGTCAGATCTGATTAGCCCTGCACTGGGATCGGAATGCTTTCGTACTCAGACTTATCAGGGAATTTAGCTATATTTAATTTGGGCTCTTCTACTATACATGTCAGTCATGTTCACCTCTATCTATGTAACATGTTTTGACTGAGTTCGAAGTGCAAACCTGATTAGTGTCCTTAAGGTCACGTCTTCAGGTCAGATTATTGTGAAATGCGTATTTTCTTTGGATCTAATGAAGTATTACTTTGGAAAATGTAAGAGGCAACATTACAGTACGTTGATGTTTGCCTTAGGAAGTAATCTGATCTTTGGCCATATTTCATGTTGGAGGTTCCTCGACGTTTCTTCGACGTTTAATGAGTTCAAATGAACTATGACTTACCGGTACGTCCTAGTATTCCCGAAATATCTCCGTTTGTTGTTTCAACCAGACGAAAATGTGAAAATGGCCAATCTTTTATGCCCCCAACTGAAATTTACTACTAACCCCAAAATGAGAAATACGGTTGAGTAATTGTGTCTTGTTGATATTTGAGCAAGCTCAAACTAACAGTTTGCGATGGTGACTTCCTGAATTATTTTCCCTACTAATACATAGGCGAAAATGAGCTTTAGCGAAAATTTAGGAGTGAAAAGTAAATTTTGAAAGTTACATTTCAAACATGCTTGCGTCTTCGCGCATCCAAACCTATATAAGATTACGAAATAGTTAAATTGATAAACTGCTTACGTTTATAATAGCAACTTGGTCCACAAAAGCCATCACACACACATTCTTTATTGTTTTCTGCAACTACCGTCCGGTTGACACGCTGGTTTGCATCTCCGTCCAGCTGCTACGTCGTCACGTTCCCAACATTCTTGCGGTAATGCTGTGTGAAGGGACACGGTAATTATTTGTGGGCTTTGTGTATTAAATGTGGGCTCAGACCGCCACCAAATTTAGACTGAGGTTTAACAACCACAAAAAACTATTCTAGACAAATCATTAAATTATCCTATATCCAAACATTTCACTAGTAACTCAAACCACTCTTTGTCTAATTTAAGATGTATCCTACTCAATTCTTAATACCCATCTGTCACTCAAAGGCTTAAATCCGAAAGCAAATGGATGCTAAAACTGTCAACACATACCCGCGGCCTTAACAAAGATCTTGGTGTTTTGAGCGACTTCCCTTCTGTGGTTTACAGGGAAGCCGGTTCTGTTTAACATTCTCGATAGGATTTGTATTTTTGTTTGTTTTTGTTTTGTTTCTTGTTGTTTCTAAATTTTTCTTCACTCCGCATTAAGGCTGATAACGAAGACAGGTGTCTTTGAAATATACGTTTCTCTTATCTTGTATGTGCTCTAATATTGTCATATTTGTGGTGTTTTCTACTTATTCTTTTATATATATATATATATATATATTCATATATATATATATATATATATATATATATATATATATATATATATATATATATATATATAGATGAATGAGAGGCTTGGATAACAACGATATTCCGGTGTATGCCAAGGATCCAGAGGATTCTCAAAATTCTAGTTAAAAATTATTTAAAATTGAAAATGAAAGTTAAAACTAGAATTGCAACTGCACATACAATGATAAAAAGACACCGTGATTCGAGAAGCTTTCGGCTATTTTATTCAGCCTTCCTCGGCTCGAATGAAGCGAAATAAAATGCGTTCAAATAAAATTACTACCAGACCAGCAAACGAACAAAGGCTAAAAGCAACCCACACAACCTTAGCCCTGTTAAGAATAAAGCTTAAAATCACTGGAGAATAAACAACAAAAAGTAAAAAGAGAAAAAATGATAAGAAGCTTAAAACCAGCTGTAAAATTGCAGCACAGGAGCAGTGAGAATCCTCCAGAAAGGTAAAAACTAATGGAAGATAAAAGGGGCCTGAAAGGAGTGTTAGGCAAGAAATTTAAACATGGAAACCACTGGGAAAAATTGAATCTGGGCTTTACCGTACGTAGCTGATTCTTTTAGATGAGTTAAATTCCTTTCTTTTATTGAGACCCAATGGAAATAAGGTATTCAATTGGGCAAGCCAATAACCCTCTCTTTTGGTGAGGACGGTATCAATATTAGACTAACTGTAAGTCTGTTCAATAATTATAAACTTGATGTCCGACAGCTGATGGGGAGAAGCATTATAATGGACTGCTAATTCACATCTACCCCGATTATTGAGAAGATCGGATTTGTGATTTCTAAACCTTACTTTAAATTCCGTAGAGGTAGACCCAACATATTGCAAATTACATTTAAAACAAGTTGCTGCATAAATTACGCAAGCACTTGTACAGGAAACAAAACTCTTAATGGCGTAAGTTTTCTTAGTGACACAACTATGAAAGGTAGAACTTTGCGTGAGAAAGTTGGTGCAAAGGTCACATTTCTTCCGTTCACATTTAAAACACCCCAGTTTGGAAATAGTGCCCCCTCCATTAGAACGATAAGGCGGTTGCGATTTCTTCAGTAAATCCTTAAGGGATTTACCTCTTCTATATGCAGTAAAGATTGAATTGTGTGGGAAAATGTTGGTCATAAGGGGCGAACTATGAAGAATGTAGATATGTTTCCGTATAATAGAATGAGCATTCGGTAATGCTGGATTGAAATCGAGGACTAGAGGGTATTTTCGACTAGAGTTATTCTTTTTGACAGGATTAAGTAAGGCAGATCTTGGTAATATGCTCGCCTTGTGGAATTGGTCCTCGACCAGCTGGGGGTCATAGCCTCTAGCTATTAAATAATTCTTATATTCAATAAAACGATTGCGTAATAATTCAGGGGTGGAACAAATACGTTTCAGCCTCAATGCAATGCTGTACGGTATGCTCTTCACCTGATGTTTAGGATGAGAGCTAGATGGTAATAAATAAAGATGACCGTCCGTAGGTTTAGAGAACACGTCCGTGGAAATAATACCATTATTTAACATAACCAAAACATCCAGAAATTCTACGGAAATCTACGGAATTTAAAGTAAGGTTTAGAAATCACAAATCCGATCTTCTCAATAATCGGGGTAGATGTGAATTAGCAGTCCATTATAATGCTTCTCCCCATCAGCTGTCGGACATCAAGTTTATAATTATTGAACAGACTTACAGTAAGTCTAATATTGATACCGTCCTCACCAAAAGAGAGGGTTATTGGCTTGCCCAATTGAATACCTTATTTCCATTGGGTCTCAATAAAAGAAAGGAATTTAACTCATCTAAAAGAATCAGCTACGTACGGTAAAGCCCAGATTCAATTTTTCCCAGTGGTTTCCATGTTTAAATTTCTTGCCTAACACTCCTTTCAGGCCCCTTTTATCTTCCATTAGTTTTTACCTTTCTGGAGGATTCTCACTGCTCCTGTGCTGCAATTTTACAGCTGGTTTTAAGCTTCTTATCATTTTTTTCTCTTTTTACTTTTTGTTGTTTATTCTCCAGTGATTTTAAGCTTTATTCTTAACAGGGCTAAGGTTGTGTGGGTTGCTTTTAGCCTTTGTTCGTTTGCTGGTCTGGTAGTAATTTTATTTGAACGCATTTTATTTCGCTTCATTCGAGCCGAGGAAGGCTGAATAAAATAGCCGAAAGCTTCTCGAATCACGGTGTCTTTTTATCATTGTATGTGCAGTTGCAATTCTAGTTTTAACTTTCATTTTCAATCTTATATATATATATATATATATATATATATATATATATATATATATATATATATATAGTTTTTCATCATTTGGTGATATCGTCTTTCTTCCTAGGGCAAAGGTTGCCAATGTTAGACGTATATTACAAAAAAAAAATTATGCGACTCTGTCCGCTTCCAACAATTTCTTCAGTTTCTGTATATGTGTGTGTGTGTGTGTGTACTGATAACTGATGGCGTTTTCGGAACGACATTTTTCAGCTGTGGCCTCATGGTCTTGACGCCTTGCAGGAATTTACTAAATTTATTAACTCTATATACCCCACTATCAATTTTGTTTGTAGGTTCTCAAATTCTAAGCTCGAATTTCTGGATTTTTGCTTATGTAACAAAATGGTACTACTTCCACTAACGTGTTCTCGAAACCTACGGACGGTCATCTTTATTCATTACCATCTAGCTTTCACCCTAAACATCAGGTGAACAGCATACCCTATAGCATTGCACTAAGGCTGAAACGTATCCGTTCCATCGTTGAATTATTACGCAATCGTTTTATTGAATATAAGAATATATAAGAATATACAGCTGGAGGTTATGACCCCCAGCTGTTAGAGGACCAATTCTACAAGGCGAGCATATAACCAAGATCTGCCTTATTTAATCCTGTAAAAAAGAATAACTCTAGTACCCTCTCGTCCTCGATTTCAATCCAGCATAACCTAATGCTCATTCGATTATACGGAAACATATCCACATTCTTCATAGTTCGCCCCGTTTGACCAATATTTTCAAACACAATTCAATCTTTATTGCATATAGAAGAGGTAAATCCCTTAAGGATTCACTGCAGAAATCGCAACCGTCTCATCGTACCTATAAAGGGGGCACTTTTTCCAAACTAGGGGGTTTTAAATGTGAAAAGAAGCAATGTGACCTGTGTACCAAGTTTATCACGCAAAGTTCTACCTTTCAAAGTTGTGCCACAAAGAAAACTAACGCTATTAAGAGTTTTGTTTCTTGTACAAGTGCTTGCCTAATTTATGTAACAACTTGTTTTAAATGTAATTTGTAATATGTTGCGTCTACCTCTACGGAATTTAAAGTTAGGTTTAGAAATCACAAATCCGATCTTCTCAATAATAATGTGAATAAGCAGTCCTTTATAATGCTTCTCCCCATCATCTGTCGGACATTTAGTTTATAATTATTGAACAGACTTACAGTGGGTCTAATATTGATACCGTCCTCACTAAAAGAGAGGGGAATTGGCTCGCCCAATTGAATACCTAATATCCATTGGGTCTTAATAAAAGAAAGGAATTGAATTCATCTAAAAGAATCAGCTACCTACGGTAAAGCGCAGATTCAATTTTTCTTGGTTGTTTCCATGTTTAATGTTCTAGCCTAACACTCCTTCCAGGCCCCTTTAATCTAGCATCAGTTTTTACCTTTCTAGAAGATTCTCAATGCTCCTGTGCAGCAATTTTACAGCTGGTTTTAAGCTTCTTACCATTTTTTTTTCACTTTTACTTTTTGTTGTTTATCCTCCAGTGATTTTAAGCTTTATTCTTAATTGAGCTAAGTTTGTGTTGGTTGCTTTTATCCTTTGTTCGTTTTGCTTGTGTTTTTAGTAATTTAATTTGAACGCATTTTATTTCGCTTCATTCGAGCCGAGAAAGGCTGAATAAAAGAGCCGAAAGCTTCTCAAATCACGGTGTCTTTTTGTCCTTTTATGTGCAGTTGCAATTCTAGTTTTAACTTTCATTTTTAATTTTACCTAATTTTTAACTAGAATTCTGAGAATCCTCTGGATCCTGGGCAAACACCGGAATATCATTGTTATCCAAGCCTCTTATTCATCTATCCAAAGGTTTTCCAAGTTGGGAACCATTCTTTGACATAGAACGAATAACCGGTTTAAGAATTTGGGCGTTACGTTGATCTCCAGAATAAGAATTGTCGGGCTTAGCAATATCGAATCTTCCCTTGGAGATTTCCCTAATTGAGTTACCCAACGTCCTAATGGGGGTCTTGGAACGTGATTAACTTGCTGCTGTTTCCCTCAAACCTGAAGTGTGTTTTCGTTTTATTGATGACATTTTCATGATTTTGACTCATGGAAGGGATCAGGTTTTGCATTTTTTTTTAATTCATTAACAGTGTCCATCATGGTATTTAATTTACTTTTGATCTTTCTTTAGGGTCTGTCAATTTTCTTGACGTTCAAGTTTCGACTTCTGAGGAGGGTGGGATTGTCACCAATCTTTACACTAAGCCTACTGACACCCATCATTTTTATTGGCGACCACCTGTCACCCCAATCATAGCAAAAGAAGTATCCCTTATAGCCAGTCCTTACGTATCTTAAGGAATTGTTCCAGTATTGAGACTGCTCGTGAGAGGTGCCGCCAATTGAGCGGCGGGGTTATAATAGGAGGAATGTACAGCAACAAGCCGTTCCGGCCTTTTCCAATTTTACTTCGCCAGTGGCCACTAGAGAACATGTAGGGAAGCCGATTATTTTCACAGTTGAGAACCACCCAGCTCTTCCCGACATTAAGGGGATTCTTTTGAAATATTTGCCTCTCCCACACCAATCTGATAGGTTGAAGTTAGCTGTTCCTTTTCCCCCAGTTATGAGCTTTAGGCAGGCCCCTATTCTTAAGAGGTCCCTTTGTCGAGCAAAACTGTTGGACACTAGTAACGTTAATTCCGACTTGATCCTGGATCCCTGTCGGCCTTGTGCTAAGAAGAGGTGTCAAATTTGTAGTTTACTGGTTTGCTCAGGTTTTACTTCAACTAGAAAACGGTTTAAGTGTAAAAACTTCTCTACTTCTCTCTTCTCTCTGGGTCATTTACGTTATTTCTTGTCCTGTTTGCAGTTTCCAATATGTCGGGAGGTCTAATAATTTGCGTTTAAGAATTACTGGTCATAAGAGTGATTTTAGACTTTTCAAAATTGGCTCTTCTAAAAAACCTGACTCTAAGGTTCTTTATGATCATCTTATTTTATATAATTGTGATTTTTTTAACGTTCAAATTGTGGACCACATTTTTAAACCTGATTTGACTAGAAAGGTCTCCGATAAATTACTCATTGCCAAGGAGAGGCAATGGATTTGAAAACTGAGCACAGACACGCCTAAAAGACTTGACATGGATGATGGCTTTTATTGTCAAAATAACAATTTCAGGAAACTCCTTTAAATTTTGGTCGTTTCATTTTGGTTTTAAGGTGGTAGGGGGGGGGGTTAATGCGTGTTTTTTATTTGTTTTCTTCATTTTTTTATTTTTCCTGTTTTTCTTTTTTTAAATTTGTTTTCATGTTTATTTTTTATCTATTTTTTGTGCTTCCCTCTTTTTACTGGCTTTTTATAACTTTAGTTTGAAATGTCCTTTTTTTGTTTTGTTCCTTTTTCCCCATCTTTTTAATTGTAGGTATTTTATTCTTTTGTTACCTAAGATTTAAGTTCTCTCTGGGTCTCTTTTTTGGTTTTTAGTTTGTTTTGTCTGCTTTCTGGGGGCTTTTAGGTTTAGCTTTTAGCTTTAAGTTTTTTCGGCCTTTTAACTTTTGTGTTGGTTTTTTCCGTTTTAATTGTTTGTGCAGGTTATTAAACTCATTGTAGCTCAGTACTTTGCCTGAGGAAGGACGCCTTGCGTCCGAAAATTTGAAATGAATCAATTTTCTCTCCTAGTTACCATAGTACTCCCAAGCGGGATGAATAATCAGTAGGTCGAAGTTGGTAGATATATAGTTGGTAGTTTAGAATTAGGGTTAGGGTCCGCAACGTTTGGGGTATGTACCTTTCATCAGGCGGCAAAATAATGAGACCATCCATACCCTGCCTCACTATAGGACACTTTGAGAAGAAATTGTTTTCAAGCTTTAGTGGACGTGCACCCATTCTCTATAAATGGTACATCGGCGACATTGTTGTTGTTATCTAGAAGACTTTTTACATTTTGCTGAAACGTTTTGCATCTTTTAAAATTACAACAGCTGTTTTTGTGACACCTCAGTGGTCTTTTTAGGTATGGAGCTATTTAGTTCTTACAGAAAACTAAAAACTAATATCCATTTTAAGCTCACAGACTCCCACAGCTACTTGCTTCATGCATCCAACCACCCTAGGTCATGTACCAACTCTATCCCCTACTCGCAACTCTTGAGAGCTAGACGTATTTGTTCCGATGATAGGGATGATCCTTTTTCGAGAAACGTCAATACCCACGTAAGGTCCTCATGAAGCCACTAGGGAGCGTCAAGGGATGGATAGAGCTGCCACCATGGCCCCCATAACGAATATCGTCAAATCTACTTCCAGAAAACCCTTCGTGGTGTCTAATCATCCTTCAGTTAACCCCATTGATGAGTCCATTTACAGAAACGCTAAAATTCTAGGAAGAGATCCCTCTACGCGTGGGTATTTTCCTGTACCGACTATTACGACCTGTAGAAGTGAGAAAAACGTCTCAAGTCACTTGGTCCGGGCCTCACATACCCAACCCTTTTTGAAACATCCGGCGGAGACGTTTCCTTCTAACTGCAGTAGATGTAATACTTGTTAGCAAAGACAGGCTTCTGTCTGTTTTCGGTCCCAACAACAATTCCTTCGATGTCAAACATCATTTTACATGTACGTCTACTTATATAGTGTATATCCTAGCTTGTAAGCGCTGTGCCATGATGTATGTGTGTGAAACTAAACGTCGCCTAGCTGATCGGGTTACTGAACACTTAAGGCCCATAAGGCAAAAACTCCCATGGAATTCGGTTGCCAAAAATTTTAATCCCCCATCGGCCTGTTTTATACAAGATCTGATGGCCACGGCGACCATCTCATGGAGAGGTTCCGACCATGATCGTATCATTGCCAAAATCGACTGATAGGAAGGCTAGGAACTCTTGCTTCTATTGGGCTAAACGTCAAACTCCAACTGTTATAGATCGTGTTAATTTTTCACAACGGACTGTTTGTCGAACTTGAACTTAAATTGATATTCTTCAATTTTCCTTGCAAAGTCCGTTCATAAAGACATCATAACCGCCTAGCGTGTATGTATTATTTATATTTTTATCGCGTCATCACAGTTAACTTATTTTTCACGGTTGCGTCGTTTAACTGTGTTTAATATTGCGTCCCGCAGTAGGCAAACATTTCATAATATGCAATTTTTTTTATGAAGAGGTTGTGCGCGTGACGTCAGCTCGTTTCGGTTTGGCTTGCTGGATGGACGTTAGCATGGGCAGTGCGTGTGTTATCAGTACGTCCGCACTATAGTGACTTAGAAACGTAAGGTGTTGACGAGGACGTAGTAAGACACGCAACGCGGTGACGTAGGTGCTTGGCCTTTGTACGCGCGCCGATTGAGTTGTATCGGCACGCGTTTGCTGTTTCTTTTGAATAACTTTTTTGATCGGTTACTATTTTGCCGCCTGATAAAGGGTACATACCCGTAACGATACGGAGCTTTCTTCTGAATTTTAGTACTTTTCATCATTCCAATCTGTTTACCTTCATACTTTACCAGTGCTACTCAGTATTCGAGCTTACTGTATATAAAGGTCGAACGTGGTAAGATTGGCTGTAAATATAAGTCGAATGATTGGTAATTGATTCGATCATGAATTTTATTCAACCCAAGTACTGGCAGTGCCTTTTAAACAAGGGAAGAAACATAGAAAAAGACCAGAAGGAAAATTCAGCAAAGCGGAAATTTCAACCCTGACGGCTCGCTTTCCGAGCGAGTGCCTTACCACTGCACTAAACGTGACTGACGTGATTTCCGGCTGGACCCAAATTACAAATTACGGTGTTTAAGGGAAATATCGCTTGAATTGAACGCCACTCTTGGGAGGACTTGATCCTTAAGCCTGGCGCACACTATACGACTTTGCACATTGCAACTCAACTAAACCGTCGTAACATAGTTTTGAATCGTCGTGGCTATCGCGTATTGTTAGTCGAACGGTTACACTCGCACAGTACTGCTTTACATATTACGGTATAACAGCACAGAACAGCATACAGTTTGCAACAGTACTACACTCTCAGTGTACTAGACCTATGCAAGTTTACAGCTCACCAGTGATGTCGACTGCCTCGGCAATCTCTTCAACGGTTTTTCCCAAGCATTCCAATAGGAATATATTTTGCTTCCATAGTTATAAAGTACAGGTCGTTGCTTTTACATTTCTACGAGTTTGTCTTATCTCTACTCGCCGTACTCGGTCCATATATCCATCTTTTCAATTGAATATTTACACGAAGTTACGTCAAAAGTTGTTACCGCCACAAGCATACGAAAACTTTCACCGTATTTACATCACGTGCATATAAATCAATAATTTTGATTGGTCAGATTTTTCAGTGATCTGCGACTGTCGGGGCACCGATTTGGGAAGAGCCAACATGTTCGTTCTTCCCGACTGAAGGCGATGGGACTTAAAACTGGTCCTTAAACTGCCAGTCGCAGTCGTAAACTCACGCACACTGTACGACTGTTGGAGATCCGACAATCGAGTTGAGTTGCAATGCGCAAAGTCGTATAGTGTGCGGCTAGCTTTAGGTGATAAAACCGTTTCAACCTAACCTTCTACATTTTGCTTAACATGGGAATGAGTTTCTCTTAACGGAAGTACGATTTACTTCAATTTGTAAGTAAATTAACTTTAACGTTGACTAAAATCGAGCTTGTAACCGTTAACATCGCTTAGAGACCATTGAAACAAAGTGCTTTTATCAACATTGAAATAATGGCATACGAATTGTTCGGTAATTAGAACTTGCGTAGAGACTTGCGCATTCGGATATATAGCAAGGTGTAAAACGTTAAGAAGAAACGATTTTTGGCCTAAAGTTCAAACATTTTAATACGATATTTCGCCCAAATCCAAATTTATAGGAACATGTATTGGAAAATGAAGTCTGAGAAAGAGGATTTAGCAGCTTAATTTCAATTTTTTTAGGCTTGTCAACTAACATTAACAACATTTGTCAATATATCTCACCTGTTTCAAAGTAAGCAGTGACAATTAAAACGTAGAGTGTAGTTCGTGCTGGCAGCATATTTGCGTTGGACGTGTTTAGGGTTTGCTTCTACTCCTCTCTCTTAATTGCTTTGAATGTCATTTAACAGCTAAAAGTGAATGTTTACATACTATGTGTAACTGCCCGATCTCCGGAAGGTGTTCACATCCTCACTCTATATATACTTCATTTTAATTGCTTCCGTTATGCCAAGTGTTTCAGCTGGCATAAAGATTATTGCAGTCAGCTGTCTATGTTAAATGCCTTCTTTACAGACAAAATACCCGAGAGGATAAAACGCTCTGCAATGATTGCTGCTTTGGAAGTCAAATTTTAAAATATCATTCACGATCCAGATAAATATGTTGTTCTAGTTTTCAGAATTTACTCTGTCCATAAGCATGCTTCATCTTTGTTTCTCCGTTCTCCGTTTTGTGTACAATGGATACTTTATGAATAATTGAACAATTGCAACAAGATGCAATTTCAAAACTACAAAGCTGACTATAATTTTCTGAAGTTGAATTTTATCTTATCATTTCATTGGTAGGTCTCGTAGTAACGTTATCCAAAATTGAATAAACACGCTGAAATCTTCAGACATACTCTATCCCTTTTAGGATATTATCTTAAAAGTTTAGCGACTTATCTTTAAAGCTTCAAAAATGTTTCTTTCCTTATTCCAACAAATAAACAAATCTGACAATTTGTAGAAATATTTCAATTCAAACCATTTTCGTTTACCTAGGTTAGCTTCGAGTAATCCGTATTTCGTGTGGTTCTAATTCAAGATTGGAACCTACTACCGTTGTGCGTTATGTTCCGCAAAGGCAATGGAGTAGGGAAAACTAGCCAGTGAGCCACAACTGGCTTGCTCGACTTGAACCAATAGGTTGGAAACATAACCGTAAAACTCTATCTGCCTAATTTAGTATCTTACTCAAAATTTTCACTGTTAATATCAACGCAATCGGTAAAAAACGGGGGAATTCCCTGTTTGCTAGTTTTCCGAAAAGGTCAGATTCACAATACTGAGAACTGCGAACACAAGGTCGCACTTTTCAAGTTATCTAGTGATTAATCTAATGCAATGGGTTTGGTACTATTCTGACCTTTTGCTAAATTTTCCTTCCACTGGAAGTGACCTGAAGACTTGAACTTGAATGCTGAAAATATCGATAAAATAATGGCCTACTGCCGTGTGTTCGTGTTTTAAAGTGTGTACAGTAAATTTCGTGGAGTTTCATTACTTTCGTGTAGCACTTCTCTCAGGGTGAATATTTCAAAAGACCATTCTGATGATAAAGATAATTAACTTCGTAGAAGCAGGATAGTTCTCTGACATTACACGGTAAAGAGAAGAAAATTCTTCCTTCTTTACTTGGTGGACTTGAAAGCCTTAATTACACATGTAATGACGTTTGTCCTGATAATCTTTGTAAAGGGTATCTAGAGGATTAGGTGGCCAAGGAGATCTTCGTCTGGTCATGTCTTAAAATGCATTTGAAAGCAAGTCCTTTCCAAGACGTCACATGTTTAGTCTTTACGGATTGCCAATGGTGAGATGTCCAGATGTTTGTAGTGCACATTTAACAGTTGTTAAATTAAAATAAAATTGCAATCTCTGTAATAATTTGTACAAAGATGTTTAACACAAAGGGAGTAAACCCTTTTTTTATTATAAGCTCAGTTTTGGATGAAGACTTGAGACTTGACGATAATAAGAACTGTAATGGCCATCTTTATGCTAGTTTGTGAAAACAACCTCGTTAAATAAATCAATATTTTGTAATAAAACTGTATTCCTGAGGGGAATTCTGTCAGCTGATGGACAATAATTGTTTACAAAGTTATGAATTAGATCTTATTAAGGTTCAGGTTACATCCCAGTTTCGAAGCGCCCCTGTAAGTTGTTCGCGCCCATCAGACCGACATTTATATTTTGTTTTTTCTGTATCTATATCCTACAATGGATGTTTGAAGGCATATATGCGATAAATTATAGATTGATTGCATCAACGTCAGAGGCCCTGCCTGTTTGACGGGCATACGCATTTAGTGTAGCTAGCTCATAAACAACTGACGACCGACATGTGAGTATTGCAATAAAACAGCGTTGATTTTTGCCTGGTATTGGGCGTGGTTCACTAATTGTGACGTCACACGAAAGAACTATGTAGCCATTACCTTTGGGTTTGGTCATGCTCTGGTTCAGGTCAATGAAATGCCTTGTCTTGAATTTAACCTTCTGCTGGACTAGATAAGGTAAGAAATCTTTTTGGACAATACGTTACAAACATCTCAGCTTTACAGAGCAAAATAAGCTAAATAGCCAAATCATCTCTACTGCTTCGCTATGAATTGGTCTATGTTTTTTATCTCATCGCTCCGTGAGGAGGATGAGATATTGCAATCACTTTGCCTCTGGGGCTATATATGGCAATGCCAGTTTAAATGAAAATGGTTACCATGGTAATGGTAAATTTTCCCAGGTTACTAGTCTCGAGGTCTAACCCATGCTGAGGTACCCCGGGGTGACTGAAGGTCCATGGCTGAGAAAGGAGTCAAAACCTGTCCGTGTGTGTGTGTGAGTGTGTTGGTGGGTGTGGGTGTGTGTGTGTCCAATTTTGTTTTCCTAATATCTTGTAAATGGCTGGGCCGATTTTCTTCAAACTGGGTACAATGGTACCTCAGGTGTAACAATTGCATTTTTAATACACAGCCGGAAGTGAAGGTCAAAGGTTAAAGGTCAAAGGTCAAATTTAGTGAAATCACATTTTCTGTTATCTTTCCAAAAACAAAACGTTCCCCTGACACGAAACTTCACACATATAATGATTGCATCTATACCTACCAAAATATGCGGTTGCCATAGCAACAGAGGTCAAAGGTCGAGTGGTAGAGTGGAACAAACAAATTTCAAGTGATAATTTGTTCGTAAAACAACGTTTTTGTCCCTGGAACTCCCCCTAGTGGGCTGGACCGATTCTTGTCAAAATTGGTAGGTGGGTACCCCAGGGTGGGAACTTGTGTTTTCCAGACCCTCGGAAGTCAAAGGTCAGAGGTCACATTTTGCAAAAAACACTTTTTTCCTATTTTGTACTAAAACTTCAAAAGAAAACCTTCATTTTACATGAAACTTCACAAGTATAATAGGGTAGACTAGTTCTACCAAGATCTGTAGTTTCCATGGCAACCAAGGTCAAAGGTCACGTGACAGGGGGTCAAATACTTTTTTATGTATTCACTCTAACTCTTAACGGACGCATCCCACAAATCTGAAAGTTTAAGTGTAAAAGCCTAGGCATGATACTGTAAGTGTACCGATATGTGTTGTTGTCGTGGCAACCAAGGACATAGTTCACGTTACTCACCTGACTTTTATGACGCAATTGGCGGCACAAACCCCGCCCTACGGCGCGCATCTAGATGTGGAACAAATGTAACGTTCGGTTAAGTTATCTTATCTTAGCAACCTCATGAAAACGATTGCATCACAATACAGAGTCCAACATACAGAGCGAAAGGCGCCGACCATGATTGGCCAATGTGTTCGCGTGTACATGCGCGCGGGTAAAAATAGTTCGGTTTTTGTGCAAGGAAGACGCGGTTCGGTTCCTATAAAGAACAGCTATGAATATGTATAGGCAGACCACGACAAGCGCGTTCCCACTTCGAGCGCGTCTTTACTGTATGTTAGTCAACCACAGTTTCATACCTTGGCCTATACACGAATCCGGACAGCAAGTGATGGTCTGATTTCAGTCGGCCATTACTGGGGTCCATCACCTTTAAATCTTTCGATTTCCTTGCTTACCTCTATCATGGATGGTTGTACACTAATTTGTATTTTAAATTCTCCAAGTTCATGAGGGTTTGAAATTCATGTTAACAATAAATGAAGACGGTTTTAGGCTGATGAACCCCACTAATTGAGGCCTACAGTCACAAAGACAAGCGCTTTTCGGATTCGTAAAATTTGTATAACTCAAGCCTATGACCGGCGTAGGTTTAGCCCCAGACGTAGCCTACATACTGTTAACCAGCTTGAGATTTCAAGTCTAGCCCTAGGTTTGACTCTAAGTTTCATATTACTAGGCCTAACAGTTAAGCAACTTTAAAGTGAAAACAACTGTCTGCATAGACCATATGAGAACAATCTAGATATAAGGGCCATCAAAGTGAAGTGCGAACAGGAACTTAAAAATCTCACTGCAGCATACAAGCTAGTGAAAAAAGAATTTGAGACTGTTACTACGAAGTACTAACGTAGGAGTCTAGCTTATTTATATTAATTGATGAAAAATAGGCTAGTTACAAAACATTAAAGTGGGGATGACACGGCCAAAGTAAGTTCCTCGGTAACCGTTCTTTGGGTACACCTTGACATAAAGTGAATGACGTCCCTAATAAATTATGTCCATAAATACCGATATAAGACGTTTTGAATTCCCAAGTACAGGCCAGGCGCAGACCATTTGAAATTCGAAAGAGAAAAAACGTATGTGAACGCGTCTCAAAATGGTGACGTCATTGGGGGCACGGTTAGCAACACTGTACCAGAGAGCTCACAATCATCGAATCATGTGCATGGTAACGCGTGTTAGCGCATACATAATTGCAAGCACCGGTGCTCCGATAGCAGTGAGCGTGGCCACTGACTACATTGTGAATTGTTCATTGCGCGGTGACTGATAAGTATTCGCAATATCATCTTCATCAAACAGCTCATACAGCAAAGACGCGCTCGTAGTGGGACTCGCTTGTTGTGGTCTGCCCATACATATTCATAGCTGTTCTTTATAACGACCGAACGGCGTCTTTTCTGCACAAAAACAGAAATATTTTTACCCGCGCCGCATATACACACGAACATATTGGCCAATGATTTGCTCCAAATCCCCACCATGGTGCGCTAAGATAAGATAACTTTACCGAACTTTACATTAGTTCCACATCTAGATGCGCGCCGTAGGGCGGGGTTTGTGCCGCCAGTTGCGTTATAAAAGTCAGGTGAGCTGTTGCGGCACTTTTCGAAATTGGATTTTGAACGCAGTTTTCCTTCGAATATCATTTATGCCGAATTGTACGGGTTTTTAATGGGGTGTGAGATGATATTTGTAAAACACTGTATCTAATCTTGCAATACACAAAAGTTTTTGTGGCCTTGTCATGCCCGCTTTAACCTTTGCCATCTGTAACGTGAACGATGTCCTTGGTTGCCATGACAACCATACATATCGGTACAACTTACAGTATCATGCCTGGGCTATTACACTTAAACGTTCAGATTTGTGGGATGCTTCCGTTAAGAGTTAAAGTGAGTAGGCTACCGAAAGAAAAGTATTTGACCCCCTGTCACGTGACCTTTGACCTTGGTTGCCATGGAAACTACATATTTTGGTAGAACTAGTCTCCCCTATTATACTTGTGAAGTTTCATGTAAAATGAAGGTTTTCTTTTGAAGTTTTAGTACAAAATAGGAAAAAAAAGTGTTTTTTGCAAAATGTGACCTTTGACCTCTGACCTTTGACTTTTTCTTCCGAGGGTCTGGAAAACACAAGTTCCCACCCTGGGGTACCTACCTACCAATTTTGACAAGAATCGGTCCAGCCCACTAGGGGGAGTTCCAGGGACAAAAACGTTGTTTTACGAACAAATTATCACTTGAAATTTGTTTGTTCCACTCTACCACTCGACCTTTGACCTCTGTTGCTATGGCAACCGCATATTTTGGTAGGTATAGATGCAATCATTATATGTGTGAAGTTTCGTGTCAGGAAAACGTTTTGTTCATGAAATATAGCAGAAAACGTGATTTCACTAAATTTAACCTTTGACCTGTAACCTTTGACCTTCACTTCCGGTTGAGTATTAAAATGGAACTGTTTTACCTGAGGTACCTTCCTACCAAGTTTGAAGAAAATCGGCCCAGCCGTTTACAAGATATTAGGAAAACAAAATTGGACACACACACACCTACCCCCCCCCCCAACCAACACACATACACACACACACACACACACACGGACAGGTTTTGACCCCTCTCTAAGCCCTGGACCCTCAATATTGTAGCATGGAGTTTTAGTATGGTAATTTTTTTCAATGACATTCAACTGTAGCATAAAATTCAGCACACATACATACATAGTTCATGTTCTGTAATTAACTTGCGCACATGTTGGCGATGAGATATGCAACTCCGTGGATTGCCCTCTTGTTTTCTTCTTTCTTCTTCTTTTCTTACCAAGGAGCTGAAATCCAAATGGCAACTCCCTCCAAGTTACCAGTGTTAATCGCTTTTGTCAGGGTTGGGCATGGAGGCATTTTGTAACGATATATTACTAATAGCTTTATGTAAAAACGTGTTTAGAAATTAAGTACTTACTGTGCACCCACTTTGTCATCACTATAAAATTCTAAACATTTTTACTGGTTTAAAAGTGTGTATCAATCAAACGTGTCTTCAGACGAAGTGGTTAGGAATTGAACAGGGAAAGTTAAACATGGAAAAATGTTTATCAATTAGGAACAAAACTTTTGTAAAATGTTTCAATTCCTTAACACAAGACAATTCCCATCCGAATAATCCCCACCCCGACAATTCTTGCCCGGAAAATTTCAACACGGACAATTATCAACTCGGAAAAAATTGAAAATTTGACTTCGCGAATTTAAAAATTTTATTATGGTTATACCACGAGTGTGGCCACGCATATGGGTACACATAAGAAGCGGTACCGTGAGGGAAAATTGTAAGAATCCTTTTAGTTCTTGCAATCGTTCATATTGTAAGGTCGAAATTGATTTGATGTTTTTCAGATTGTATTCTGTGGGCAAAACTTTCCAAGAATTTCCGTTATTGTTTTCTGCTGTTAGGGAAGGTCGATGTGCACAATTTTCCAAGAAATCCGAACACAGAACACAGAACTATTTTTACTAAATAGCATTATTAGACCAGATTACTAAAAGCTCTATTTACGTTTGCGAGAGCGAGATTATTTGGAATTTTGTACCATTAAAACGTTCAATGCAGTTTTGCATTCTGGTTAATGGAAGGGGGAAATAAAGCAAAAGGGTAAATTACTGTACACCTTTCTTGAATAAGAATTATGATTAGATACTTGGACTCTATGACTTTTTGCGTTTTGTTGATACCTTGCCATAGGCAGGCAAGGAATCTATGCGATGGTCATGTCCTGTGTGTGTATGTGCGTGCGTTTCTGGGGTCAATCGGGGATACACGCATGAAAATTACAGTAGAACTGGGGATACCCCGCGAAACGGGGATATCCCCGGTTTTAGAAAGTCCAAAATAATGCAAAGTGGGGTGTCAGATAAGTGCCTGTAGCTTGACAGTTTGATCTGAGGTATATCCACGTTTCCATGTTTTTTGTTTGAATTTGTGTGAAAATGTGTGTGTAGATTTTTCAGGATCCCCAGTCACCTTGATTATGACCTGCGATTATCCCCAGTTGACTAGGAAAAACAGAATATCCCCACTTGACTGGTATAATGAGCATGTCCCCGATAGGCGCCAGAAACGCGTATAGGTGTGTGTGCGTGTGTGTGTTTTTGTGACACTTTCTTGTAAACACGATATCTTAAGGTGGGAATGTCCGACACTTTTCATATTTAGGTATATAGATTTGTCATGTTCAGAGGAAGAACCGTATTGTTTTTGGTTGAGGTGAAAGGTCATTTGAGGTCACCAGCGTTAAAACTGCGAAAACTTCGAAAATGGCTTGTAAACACGATATCTTCAGATAGCAGTGACCGACACTTTTCATACTAGGTATATAGATTTGTCGTGTTAAGAGGAAGGACCCTATTGTTTTTGGTAGTGATCAAAGGTCATTTGAGGACACCAGCGGTAAGACTGCGAAAACAAAAAAAAAAAAAAAAACACGATATCTTCAGATAGGAGTGTCCGACACTTCTCATACTTGGTATATAGATTTTACATGTTGAGAGAAAGAAACCTATTGTTTTTAGTAAAGGTCAAAGGTCATTTGAGGACACCAGCGGCAAAATTGCAAAAACTTCGAAAATGGCTTGTAAACACGAATATCTTCAGATAGGAGTGAACAACACTCCTCATACTTGGTATATAGGTTTGTAATGTTGAGAGGAAGAACCGTATTGTTTTTGGTAGAGGTCAAAGTTCATTTGAGATCACCAGCGGTAAAATTGCGAAAACTTCGAAAATGGCTTGTAAACATGATATCTTCAGATAGGAGTGACTGATAATCTTCGTGTTAGGTATATGGATTTGACATGTTGAGAGCCTGAAAGAAGCCTATTGTTTTTGGTAGAGGTCAGAGATCGTTTGAGGTCACCAGCGGTAAAACTGCAAAAATTCTGTGCCTAAAATGTAAAGGAAAATCTATCAAACACTGTCAATTTGAAGGCAGGTAAGGTATTTGATGGCAAGGAATCACTCAGCCTCTTGGCTTTCTGGTTGGTACAACTCCTGTTGAATATTTGCACGGGACATTTTCCCAATCTGGATCATAAAACGTTATGCACGAAAGAAACATTCTGAACAATTGGGTCGTGCGTGATTCAACTAAAAACGAAAAATGCAATATGTACTAAAACTATTTAAATGCATTCCTTTCTTTGCTTCTCTCTTCATATGAACATTTTAAATAGTCACAACTACAAAAAATGTCGGAAACAGAAGAAAGAGCTTATTGTTACTAAGGCTTTTCAAAACTTAAAATGTTTATATTCCAGATAATCAGGAAAAAATCAATCAGTTTGGAGGAAAGTGGTACCTTTAGAGTTATTCCTGTGTACCTGGGCCCCACAAACATTGTCCACGGTTACTCCATGCCCATGAAGATCTCACAGTGTCCACAGATAACCCCATGATGGTCCCCACCTGGGCCCTTTGATTGGGTCCCTCCTGTACCTTGTCTGACTACGGGCATGACACTAGCTGGTGACTGCCAAAGTAAAGAACTGTGAGACGGTCCAGTTTGTGAGTTACTATGACCACTGACTAACTGAACTTACATGATCTTTCAAAAAGCGTATAACCTACGTAGCCAGCCGTGGGGTGAAAGTAGCCTTTTCTTCCACCCCTCTGGTAATTCAAGGACATAACCCCCTTAGTTTTTTCTTTTGTAGAAAAAATGTAAATAATTTGCAGTAATTTTGCAGAAAATTGGCTCAGTATTCCACGAAATTGCATCTAAGGACCTTCCAACATTCAAAATTTTTCTTTGCCACCCGGGTCTCCACCACGTCCGTTGTTAGACCTTTTTTGCTTTAGTATATCTGTCTCTCAAATATTTCCATCTGTCCTTGCAGTCCGGCAACGTCCCGCCACTGGCTGAGAAAAAGGGGCCTATAACAATCCAGAACTGCTCATTTCTTTGAAAGTCTCTATACTGATCCAAACTGCTGGCATACAAATTTCGATACTTTCTTACTTCTTCAATCAATTTTTCATCCCCCTCAGAGGAAAGTGGCTTCCTCTTAGCACAAACCATTATGTCTCCGCAACTAATATATCGGTTCACGCTCCTTTGTGTTTAAAACAATGCAGACATGTGTTTCAACTTTCTCATTGAGACGCGCAAAGCAGAAAAAGATAAAATCGGTTTATCTCGAACGGATCAAGAACGGATTGTACGCACATACACTTGGAACGACTAAAAACCATGGTAACGGGCTTCTGCACTCAATGCGGATCAGAAGCGTACAATAAAAGTTTGTTGACCCTAGTCGCCGCAACCGTTGCGGACAAACATTACGTTCCGCACAGAGGTCGGCGACTGAGTATGAACTGAGCTATACGCGGAACGCGACCGTCGGTTCGCGCGGAGCGCCCCGCCAAGGAAAATTTGTCCAAAACACCCCCAAGATTGAAGGAAATGACACTCCCTGTGTCTCATTCCTGCATGCTTAGAGTGCCATATTTTTCTTATCCTGTAAACTTTTAAGGAGACAATTTGTTCACAATATAAAAAAGAAAAATTCTGAAACTCTGAGGCCTACCGGTATGTATTGCTGACAGCCTTACATCGAATATAAATACAATGGTTGTGGAACGAAAACAAACAGAAATGGTCATAATTAAATGAGGGAATATATCGTTCACGAGGATATGATTACGTTACTATTTACTCGCAACGTATTATCCAATAGTGCATCAAGTTGATGAACATAACATTAACTCAACAATACGTAGGGAACTATCTCGATGATGGTATCCTATGCTCCGGTCCTATAGCCTGTCAGTGTCTCGCAGTATACGTTAAACTGATCAAAATACGTGTAACTGCACGTGTACCAGAGAACATTCACGCTGCTGTAGAGAGGGCATTTCTGAGGAACGCGAGTCAAGCACGCTTCATGATGCAGTGACACAGATGAGATCTGGGAAATGCGTTGCATGGAAATACGAGTTATGCATGAGAAATGTTTCACGATTACTTATACTGAGAAAAATTTAAATAAAAAGGAAAAGGAAGAACTAGTTCGTCAACTTGAAATTTCCCAACATTCCACAAATTTTGCCAAAATATTTTAAAGGGGGCCAACTTGCCCCCCCCCCCCCCGGGGGGCCACGCCATTGTACAGAACACACCATATTGCATGTCGGTCGCTTTCAGTAGAACCATTTGAGTAGAACCATTTGAAAAGATATTGTCAAGATAAATTTGTATTATTGTTGATTTCATTAAATTTTGTGGCAAAACCCCGGTTTCAAGAATTAAAAAGAAGCTGTCAATTGTCTTCGTCGTAAAAATTTTCCAAACATCCACTAATACAATATCGTTACAACGTATGAAGTGTCAATGAATCCCAGAAATTAGAAAAGACGTCAATCAAACTGTGGGCAAGCAGGAAATCACTCAAAGCAAAATGTACTGGGATGTTATAAATAACTTATCTTCTGACTTTAATGCAATATTTAACATGGTCATCCTCACTGGAAGTGCGCTTAGGACCGTTCGTTATCTGTTCATAAATTATTAAGGTTTGCTTTTCTTTTCAACCAGAAAACAGGAACTTTTAAATGGACAAGGGGGTTGACTAAATTCTTACTTGATGATTGATGTTGTTGTGCACGTGTAATATCCTATAGATCACGTCATGTACTACAATGCATGGTTTTTATTAAAATAATGGAAGGTTCAGTTGTGTAGGCAGATTTGTTCTATACATAAAGTACGACCTTTTAAGAAATGAAAAAAAAAAAGTTTGATCTTAAATAGAAAGGGAGTAGGAGGTTGGGGGAAGGAATCTTACCAAACAAATTGCTATGGTACGAGTGACAAATAGACCACATTTTTCAGGCCACTCCACACTGGTAAGTCTCCAATGTCTATGCTGAGCCTAATACTACTTCTTAGTTTGAAATGGGAAGAGGTACCTCGCAGAAAATTTCAAATTAAACAAAAACCCGATTGCATAAGATATTACCCTTAGCATCTGGTGAAAAGTGGTGGCGTACGGATTTGCATGACGGCCCCTCAGGAGCAACATTTCAAAGTCCCGTCAAAGGTTGTAAGCTTCAGTTGGGATGTGACTGGTAGAGTTTTAGCGCGCCGAAATTTTGAGCTTTCTTTTCAAAAAGATATTTTAAAGCAATAAATAATCGGGGTGTTTGATGAAGAAAACGATGCCCTTTATGATCAAAATCCCAAACGCTGGGCTTTTGAAGTACGTTAGTACTGTGAACACATTTTAGTCAAAACAGTGTCTAAACTGAATTATCACGCTAGGCAACAATATTGAATAATATTTGACTAAAACTTGACAGTTCAATTAGTTTCCAACAAATATTCAGCCTCATTGATTAAGTTTTGACTGCTACTGTTCATTTCATTACCACGAAATTAGTGGTACATCCACAGAACTTAGTCAAATATGAGTGGCTAACGTGGTTAGTCAATTTAGACACCACTTTGACGAATTTGTGTTTACAGTGCATTGGGTTACGTATGGTAGACCTACGTACTATGCTCTCAGACGAAACTGTTACATAAACTTGAACTGTTTCCCTTGAACAAAAATTTTATGAGGGAGAGCTTGTTGGATAAATTTTGGAATTAATGACAGAAATTGTGGCTTTTTGGTATGAAAGGTTGGACTGAAAAAAAATGGGAGTTGTGTTAAGTGGTCAGCCTTATAACAGTAAAACTAGGTAGGATTTCGGGGTGACTGAAGTTAACCGCTTTGATTTTTCATTATGACAGGGTATTCACCAAAATTGAAAATTTTCAGAAAATGTTTTTAATTACCATTTTTAACAAACCTGAAGCTAATATTGGAGAGAGATTGGTAATGTTATGATAGCTTTTGGGGATGTTGTTCAGAGTGACCTTTTTTATCACAATGATCTATTTAATCGCTGGTCGACTTGTAATTTGTTTGGGTTACTGCATATTATAACGCAGGTTAAGACCCTCGGACGATACTGAATCTCCCGGAAAATGTTTGAGTTCCTCACTCTTAACAATATCCTCTTAACAATATTTGAAAATCTGTAGTTTATATATCAAAGGAATGTTATGGTAGAAAGCAAAGGCTTACAAAAGCATTTCTGTTTCTGTGAAGGAAAGATTTTTGCCAGAAAAATGAAATCCTGCCCGGGAGACTATCTAAAAAAAGCGCCACTATTGTACGGTGCGGAGCGCACAAGAAATTTTGAAAAATCACTATAATGTATCCCCTCAGATAGCCGGAAAAAATGACATTCCCAGGCTTGTAAGCAGGATCTTAGCAGTAGCTATTCTAAGTTTCGTTTGCAATAAAATTTTTCACTTGAAATAAATTTGCAAAGTTATCACTAGAAATGATCCCTAATATTGATAAAAATTGTAATACCATGTGCAAGCCTCAAATGTCCGGATCAGTAAACTGTTCGATTGAAACTATATCTACGAGAAGCGCTAGTATTGGTTGTGGCTGAGGGGACAATTTTTTTTTTTTGAAAAATTGGACCATTCAGGCAGCTGGACAGGGAATTGTCCAGGCTTGTTACTAGGAACGAAGCAGTCGTTATTTGATCTTTCGTGTGCAATAACATTTTCACCCTCTCCCCCCCAAAAAAAGGAAGAAAAAAAAAAAAAACACACACCTTGCAAGGTGATCAGAAAGTTATCAGATAAAATAAGGGTCTATACCTTTGGATCATATTGACTTATATCTTTTCGTGGAACAATTATAAAAAGATTTTGAAAACATCCTAATATTTTTATCTGTTGCGACGCTTTGCTTAATCCAAGATGTGCTGGATTGATGAAGTTGCCTACAGTATGTGAATGCTCGAACTTCCGACTATAAATTATTTTTCTTCTAACGTCCTTTGAAACAATGTCCAAAGCCCCAGTGCCCGCCTCCTACACCTTCGTTGGCAGAAAATTAGAGAAATGTTTTTTTTTCTGTTGAGGAGGATTAATTTGGAAAATTGAGGTCTTTATTGACGATTAATCTTCTTATCTTCATGGGTAAAAGCAGGACTGGAGTTGGTTGAGGTTTCACATTCTGTCATACTGTGAGAATGGATTTTTTTGCAGAATATTTAGGAATCTGGAGATCAGATTGAAAATGGGATTTTTTTAAGAAAGGTTGGAAATTTCGAATTTTTCTGTGAAGAATATGGTCTTCTCGTAAGCAATATCAAAATTGTCGGGAGACGGGGTGGGTTGGGAGACTCAAGTTTATCAGGCTTACATTTTTTATGGTATCAATAAAGTCTCCCCGACGAAATTGGATGCTCTTCCCGACGGAGGGCAGCCTTTCCCGAAGGGGAAGGGGGTATGGCTCCTTTGGTCCCCAACTGGTGTCACCCTTGCTGGTGAATTTTGTGTCTCAAACCCAAACATTGATTTTTTTTTTCATTTGGCCATTGGTTTCTGGAAAGCAAAGGAATAATTTGCTAGTTACTGAACGTCAAAGGTCTGAGAAATTAATATTTCCTCATTTTTTCTTAATAATAATTTTTTATACATTTCTAAATGATTTACCATGGAAAGTAGATGACTGCGAAAATTTAAATTCTATATGAGCCTGGAAACTCATAATAAAAGTAACTTTATCTTTACAAAGTTGTTCATTGCTGAAAGATAGTGAAAAGTCAATGATAAGTATTAAAAGATACCTGCTTCTAAGCTGCCATTGGCTAGTGCAATATTTGTTAATAGACTCATAAATGTTTACGAACAAATGGCGTCACATTTGACTGACACAGTTAACCATCATTTCGGGACAATGAAATAGAATTCATATTCGTCTACATTCTGCTTGCAATCGCATGATTGCTGCCCACACAAACCACAACATGTGGGCTGACGGTATGTTCCTGTGAATTCTCGATGCCACCCAGGGTCAGCCACTTATGTAGCCGTGAACTATCTAGTATAGTTCTCACTTGACGTCATATGACCTTTTCACGTAACGTTTTTCAGCCACGTCTGAGTACGACTTTTTGTATGCACAGGCTTGCCCTCGGCCATGGCTGTTGATATTACCTAGTTGTGACGTCAGTGAGGAATATCGACAGACTCTTAAAGTAGGATGTCACAAAACAGAAAGATGGACTCCCTAACAAGAGAAGCGCCCGAAAATTTTCGTTTTTTTAAGAGCATCATGCTCTGAAATGTTCATCACAATGTCAACTCCGAACATTGTACCTTTATTAAACACTTAATTGGAGCTGTAACAACAGGCAGGCTTAACATGTTATAACATTGTGGTAAAATCCGGATGGCTTTAGGGCTTCCGGAAACTCAGTTTGAGTGTATGTGTGTGCGTCAATGGGAGTGTGTGTGTGTTAGGGTGTTTATACCTGTGTGTTCGCGTTCCTATGGATGGATAGCCTACAGACACTTCTGGACCGGAGCACTATGCAGGGTTCGACCGGCTATTGGAAGATGTTTCCCTCCCAACCCATTAAACAGATCTATACCCACCCTGTACGTAAAATTTAAAAAGAATACACATTAAAATTAAAATAATTTTAGATGAGTGACCAAAAGTTGTATGATATAAGTTGGAATAGAACTGATATTGTGCCATCGTAACCTCAATGCTTTTTTGCATTCTGCTTAATAGAATTAGAAAAATATGCAGTAGATTGCAGTACCTAAGAACCTAGAGATGAGATTTATCACTACATAATTGGACTGTATGATGTTGTTTTGTGGGTTTAACTTCTCAGGGTTACAGGATAAATGCATAACAGTTACAAAAGAATCTTTTTTCGATCTCTCTTTCAAATCTTTAAAACTTTACAGGTACAAATATTCTCAAACGTTAATGTTTAATATGAATTTTAAAAGTCCTCCTGCTGACGTACAGTAGCATTTTAGTATCTATATCCAGTTGTGTTTCAGTACGGTCATTCGGTAAGAAAGTTGTTGAAAGTTTGTGGCTAGATACCGTTATTAGTCATTAAAATGGATTTCAGTTGGTCTTTTTCTTAAAACGTTTTATTTCTTCCCACTTTCAAAAAATCGCATTTTCAGGTTAGCTAGTTAGATGGAGTTTTACGGCCCAGTGTCTAACCTATTGGTTCAATCGAGCCGGCCACGGCCTTTTTCCAGCTGTAACCCACTGCCTTGTTTTCCCTACTCCCATTGCCTTTGTGGAGCATCTCGCACAACGGCAGTAGGCTCCATTTTTAGAGTCTTTGGTATGGCTCGACCTGGGAATCGAACCCCAGCCTTCCGCGTGAGAGGCGGATGCTCTACCGCTAAACCAAACACGCAATTTTTATGGTGACGAAGAATGAAGTAAAAATCGATTCTGGGAGTTGATAAAAGACTACAAATGAAATTGGGTCTTAGATGAAATATGTGAATGAAAAGTGTATGGGAACGTTTTGACTAACTAATCTGATGACTTAACTGCAATATTTTATGGTTAACGCCATGTTTCACTGTGCACAACCATCGTCATTGTTTATCATTGCTATCTTTTCTTGAATTGACGTGGTGGATTTTCCTCAAAACTAGAACGAGTGTAGAAACTCATGGATAGAAAGTTGGGATAAAATTGACTACCGTATATGGTTAGTTAGTTAGTAAGTTAATTAGTTAGTTAGTTAGTTCGTTAGTTAGTTGCTTGATTGGTTTTGTGGCGCCGACAACCCACCAGTAATGGAATGAGTAGTAACGGTCTTATGAGCGCATTTTACAGGCGATAGTCGGGGACAAACATTTCGCCAAACACGACCCCCTGAGTCCACCTGGGTAAAGGTTTGTGTCATACCCACGACCCACGTATGTAATGACTTTCCTATAATATTTTTGAGTTGATGTCATGTATTACTATGCATTGTTATTGTTATTAAAGGTTAACATTTTAGTTGTTATATACGCATGAACTAGCGTGATGTGATTTCCCAAATAACTAACGGGAAAACAGGATCATCTTGATGGGAAGGTGGTTTGTGGGAAGAGGTATTAACGAGCAAAATATATAGACATTAGTGGCAACTTCACGCTGTAAATCATCAGTGGCAATGCTGAGCTTGATAATTTCTGAGTGAGAATCTGGAAGTAGTACTTCCTAGGAACCAGTAAACAAAACACCAAGTTTAGGAGATAGACTATACCTTATCACTACATTTCTGACCAGGGGTGGCGCCAGCGGAGGGGAGGGGGCGGGGGGACAACAGAGGTCAAAGGTCAAGTGGTTAAGTGGAACAAAAAATTTTCAAGTGATAATTTGTTCGTAAAACGTTATTGTCCCTCAAACTCCTCCTAGTGGGCTGGACCGATTCCTTTTCAAAATTGATAGGTGGGTACCCCAGGGTAAGAACTTGTGTCTCCCAGACCCTCGGAAGAAAAGATCAAAGGTCAGAGGTCAAAGGTCACATTTTGCAAAAGAAACACTTTTTTTCCTATTTTGTACTAAAACTTCAAAAGAAAACCTTCATTTTACATGAAACTTCACAAGTATAATAAAATATGTAGTTCCCATGGCAACCAAGGTCAAAGGTCACGTGACAGGGGGTCAAATACTTTTTTATGTATTCACTCTAACTCTTAACGGACGCATCCCACAAATCTGAAAGTTTAAGTGTAATAGCCTCGGCATGATACTGTAAGTTGTACCGATATGTGTGGTTGTCATGGCAACCAAGGCCATAGTTGACGTTACAGATTGTCAAAGGTTAAAGCGGGCATCGCACGGCGACAAAAACGTTTGTGTATTGCAAGATTAGATAAAGTATTTTACAAATATCATCCCACACCCCATTAAAAACCCGTACAATTCGGTATAAATGATATTCGAAGGAAAACTGCGTTCAAAATCCAATTTTGAAAAATGCCGTTACAGCTCACCTGACTTTTATGACGCAATTGGCGGCACAAACCCTGCCCTACGGCGCGCATCTAGATGTGGAACTAATGTTACGTTCGGTAAAGTTATCTTATCTTAGCAACCTCATGAAAACGATTGCATCACAATACAGAGTCCAACATACAGAGCGAAAGTCGCGCACCATGGTGGGGATTCCTAGCAAATCATTGCCCAATATGTTCGCGTGTATATGCGGCGCGGGTAAAAATAGTTCTGTTTTTGTGCAAGAAAGACGCCGTTCGGTCGCTACAAAGACCATCTATGAATAATGCTATTGCCAATACTAAGCAGTCACCGCGCAATGCACAATTCACAAAGTAGTCAGTGGCCACGCTCACTGCTATCGGAGCACCGGTGTTTGCAATTATGTATGCGCTAACACGCGTTACCATGCACATGATTCGATGATTATGAGCTCTCTTGTACAGTTTTGCCCCCTGCCTCCAATGAAGTCACCATTTTGAGACGCGTTCACATACGTTTTTTCTCTTTTGAATTTCAAATGATCTGAGCCTGGCCTGTAATTTGGATTTCAAAACGTCGTATTTCGGTGTTTATGGAATTTAGTAGGGAAATCATTCACTTTATGTCAAGGTGTACCCAAAGAGCGGTTACCGAGGAACTTACTTTGGCCGTGTCATGCCCACTTTAATGTTTTGTAACTAGCCTATTTTTCATCAATTAATATAAATAGGCTAGACTCCTACTTTAGTACTTCGTAGTAACAGTCTCAAATTCTTTTTTCACTAGCTTGTATGCTGCAGTGAGATTTTAAAGTTCCTGCTGGCACTTCACTTTGACGGCCCTTATATCTAGAGTGTTCTAATATGGTCTATGCAGACAGTTCCTTTAACTCCAAAGTTGCTGTTACTCTTGGGCCTGGTAGTATGAAAGTCAAACCTAGGGCTAGACTTGAAATCTCAAGTTGGTTAACAGTATGTTGGTAAGGTCTGGGACTAAACCAGCGCCATTCATAGGCTTGAGTTATAACCCAAGATATGAAACTGTGGGTGACCAACATATTAGTTTAGGCATAGGACCTACCTATCTTACATATTAGTGCCCTTAAAACTTGGCGGTTATGAAGCATCGACACAAAAACTGAATAAAAAAAAACAAAACTACGTGACAATTTCCTTGCCATGGGCTAGGATTGGCCACAAGCCAGTACGCAAAAAAGGTTTGTACGTCGCCCGGAAATCTTCTAACGCCACACGTTCAACATCGCGCACACGCCCAGTTTTTTAATTGAGACGCACTTGATGTGCATATCAGCTCGACGCACATAAAGTTTGCCGTCGCGTCAAAATGGAGAACACGCCCAGCTAGCGCCTGAATAATAAAAATTACGCACTTGTCTAGCGTCCCCGAAAGCGTTTTACTTTTGTAGTCGTTGCGTCCATATCTAATCGTATCAGTTTATTGTAACAGCCAAGCTCGTTGTTTTTTTCAGAGTGTTGCAAGGGGATAACAGCATCTTTAAGAATAAATTTGTTCCAAAATCTTAGATAGCCCTACTGGATTAAAAGGGCAAGCGTTACAAAGATTGGGTAGCCTATCTCTCCAGTTCTTATATAATCCAGTGTCAGAATTTAAATATCCAAATGATTCTTTTTGAATAAGGGGTGTGCCTGTTCAAGAACTTGATTTGTCTGTGCCATATTCTTTCCCCTCGCTATCTAAAAAAAAAAAAAAATTTTCCCTTGGAACGAAAAATATCGCTTCCCTTGGACTTCAAGAGTGTGGCATGGGGTTTTAGTGGGTATTTTTTGTCAATGACATTCTACTACTGTAGCATAAAATTCAGCACAGATTAAACTTCGAGCTCATACATAGTTCAAGGTGTGTAACCAACTTGCGCACATGTTAGCGATGAGATATGCAACTCCGTGGATTGCCCTCTTGTTCTGTTTGAAATGAAATTTTAATTCATATCGGAATCTATTTTCGATCACTTTTTCTTTGCTCCGTTATACCACACTCCATGTGCCCGTGTCCTGTCTCCTCCTCGTCGGGGAAAGACGGCAATTGCCTTCGGGGAGGCCTAAAAATGAACGTAAAGGACTAAAAGTTACTAGATGAATGGTTATGAACTGTTTTTTTTTTCCTTTTTGTACTATTCTATTCTTTTGTAACGTTATTTTAATGCCTATCCGAATCTGTTTTAATCAATTTTTTACTAGCTCTGCCATCATTCATCTCATCTTCAATCCGCAAGGTCATACCCCCGTCGGGGAAGGCTGCTGGGGCCTTTCCCCTGTTGTTAAGAAAACCCGTTTTCGTCGGGGAGCCTTCATCTTCATGCCCACGGTAAACTGATAAAAGATGCGGGTCTGATAAAGTTCAGTCACCCGGAAGCTCTTGATTTTTCTCACTAGAAGACAATATTTTTAAGGAAACTCACAATTTCGAATTTTCTAACAAAAACAGACAAGAGGTTGATCATGTGCATGCGGTGCCCGATGGTCTGCCATGTAGCCTGCTCCGAAAGCCGAATTCTAGCAAAGGCAATGAAAATCTACCAGCCCGTTTCCAGTTACACCTACTGACAAACAGTAGTGTGAGAACGTCTCCCCATAAGTCTGACTGAAAAATTTATTTGAACGTACCTCGTAACGTGACATATTTTCAAATACGTTGGAACTTAAAACCAGTTATAGTCTGAAATTCGGTCAGTCACGTAAAAAAATTCATTTATTTAGTGAACCTCGCAATTAAAGTAATTCCGTTGCACAGTCCTCCCCCCCCCCTCCCCCGAAAAGAGACAAGACCATTACATTTACTTGTAGCAGTACCTTTTATCTGGTACTTTTCTAATCATTTGGCAATTTGGGTTTTTTCTATTGGAGTGAAACTTTCATTTCAACGGAAAACTCAAACTAACGACTGCTTCATTTCTAGTTACAAGTCTGGAAAATTCCATTCCGACTATCTGAGGTGTTAGATATTTTAACAATTTTCTGTACGCTCCCCACCGACTGATGGTGGCACTCCGCAAAGAAAGTATTTTGGCCGAACAGATTACTTAACAGAACAAAGTATTCTTGTAAATTTTTCTCCGTTTTGGGGCAGTATTACGACGTGAAAATTTTATTGCGAAAGAAAGCTCGAAAGCTGACGTCTTAAATTCTAGTTTCGAACACGGAAATGCCATTTCCTGCTGTCTGGGGGTTCTCATTTTTTCAAAAATTTTTGTGCGCTCAACTTAGGTGGTCTTTCGGGGGGATTACACTTTTCGGACAAGAAACGTTTCTGCTACCTCCCTTTCGCCTTCGACAATAAAATAAAATATGAAACTTCGAATATATGCGAAGCCAAACTTTTTAATCATTTCATCAGGAGAATGTTCCAATATGATCCGAGGGCCTGAATCTGCTTCATGATATTCACAGAGACTGCGGAGCCGGGGGGGGGGGGGGGTGGGGTGGCTAGGGGGGGTTTTTTATTGGGCCGATTCGATGATTAGCCCCACACTTCAAAATTGGTTCCGCGGCCTCTGATTCAGTAACCCCAACAAAACTACAAAACAACAAAACCCCCTACTTGATTTTTCCTCATGAGAAAGTGAGATTCTTCCATTAAACGCCCAAACTGGCATAAGCTTTACAATTTTTCCCCAGTAAGAGCTTAATATCGTTAAAAGTGGTGAAATTAGCCATTTCCGATAGATACGCCATACAATAAATAACCAAAGCCAACTCTGTTAATCACCCAGCATACTACCTAATTTTGCTCTTGATAGGCATATAACTTAAATTAAAAGAGGCCAAATATTCTTCATAACTTTCCAAAAAAACAAATTTTCTTTCATTAAATTCCAAACGTTCTCCAATTTAATAAGCCTTTACTTTTCAAATCTTCATTAAAAAAGGGAAAAACTTTCCGGGCAAACTTGTAGTCTCGTCTTGATTTAACGCGTAACCTCAAAAGAATTTCAGCTGTAGCCTATATAACGTTTTTTTTTTTTATTTTTGCCATATGAAGGACAGATTCTCCAATAGCAGGGTTTCCGTCAGAGGGGGGAAAGGGGGGATTTGTCTCCCCCTTTCCAGAAGAAGGTGGGTGCAATCCCCCCTTTTCATTTCCAAAAAAATTAGAAAATTGTCAATATCTTGGTTTCTTACTTAAAAAGACAACACTTTTGCATCAATATTCGAACTTACACAAAAAAATGGCTTTAACACCTTCAAACTGCACCTTACAGGGGCCTTGAAGCAAGCCTTGCCCCCCTGAACCCACTCATAACTTAAGCCTAGGACAGCATCAATTTGGACTTGAGGTTTAGCGGTAATAAATCGCCCCCCCCCCCCCCTTTTTGTGTTTCTGGCGGAATCCCTGAATAGAGACCCTAAATTTTTCATGGTACTAACAAAAGCCAAATTTCTTTCAAAAAAAAACTCCAGATTTTCAAGTATTTTTAAAAAAGAAAGCCCAAAATTTCGCCGCGCTGCCCGCGCCTCAAATTCTACCAAGTCAAGTCCCACCGGGACATAACATCACCTTTGTCGGGGCCTTGAAATTCTGGTCCCGCTGTCGGGGAGCTTGGCCCCCTGTCGGGCAAATCCTGGCGCCACCCCTGTTTCTGACATAGAATATATCCTATCATTGAAGTTCTCACATGTGATTATTTCCTCTCTATTTACTCATATATTTAAAGTTATGACAAGTTTTGATTTTGTAATATACTTTGGAAAGAAGAGTTCTATATATGGAAAGTAGAGGACTCAAAATTTCTGTAAAAATGTTGTTTACTCCTAATAGGACTAAGTATATTTTACAGAGTCATTCATTGCTTACGTTAAGGATCATGAAAATTCATGGAAATAAAGATATAATGAATCTGCCCAACTGGTATTTGCAAGTGCGATTTTTATTAAGTAGACCTTAAACGTATGACGTCACAGAACAAACATTTCGAACTCTTATTATTGGCATTTTCTCCTAAAAAATTTAGCCAGCATTTTTTTTGTACCAAATAGACAGAGGCACTAGAACAGGGTTGTCCAACCTTTCGCAGCCATGGGCCACATGTAATAGTTATGATGGACGAGGGGCCTCATTCTATACTCGTCTTTTTCTCAATTTTTCGCCCAAGGCAACTAAATGCAATCATTGCGCGTTGGGAACACTGATTCATTTTCTTTTTTGATTGAACAAATAAATACATTTTAGCAAAATTGATGGTGTTGGGCAGAATATTCGGACAAAGTTTTTTTTCTTCTTCCTCCTGAATCATTCTCAACCCGCCCCTGTGGACAGCACTTTAATGTAGCTACATGTAGCAGACATTTGAAATGAATTATTTCATTTAAAAGTAAGCATGCCATAGCGGACGGCGAAGTCTAAAGTTGTCATCAATTAATCTGCTTATTGAATAATTTTGCAATATAGATTATTTCTGACGGGCCGGACGCAACCTTTTCGCGGGCCGGACCGTGACCCGCGGGCCGTAGGTTGGACAACCCTGCACTAGAAAGACTCACAGGACGCACAGGTATACTTCGTTGCACGATATGTATGGATTTCGTACATTGTGCGTCACTTTTTATCCTACGATTGTTTTCGAACATATGCATTTCACGTCACTTAATTCGACAACAGTGATCTATATAACTGGAGGATGCTCACTTGAGGCAGGTTGGTGTATTTAAAGTCGTTTTCCTTCACGAATGTTATTAAGCATATTTTTTTAATGTTGTGAGTAAGGTCAAATCATGCTATTTCACGAATCAACTGCTTCGAAATTGGCCACAATGCTTTCTTAAATTCTTGTAAGGCAGCTTTTTGTGTAATATTGATATCGTAGTGTGAAAGAATAAGTCAAATATATTCTCCCTACGTTGTCGTTATCCAACTCAGGAATACGAACCCTCGGCCCTGACTGCGATTTTGAAACAAAAGTGTCCTAAAAGATAGATTTGGCCTTTCTCACCCTACGAAAAAGGGGCCTAGTGTGCATACGTAAAGTGGCCTGTACGTAAATCCATGGACGCGAGATCTAGACTGAGTGTCCGCCATTTTTGCACCAAGCGGTGATTGGTAGAGTCCTCCGCCGGTTTTTAAATCTGAGCGATGGAAAAATGACCCCAAACTTTGAAACACATCCCAAGAGTGACTTGGTTACTTCTTCAAGTGTTACCGTACGTTGTCTAGAGAATTTAGTCAAGTTTCTAGCTATTACAAATGCAATGCTCCATTACAATTTAAAGTAAAATGTTAGTCTAGCTGGACAGCTGGTACTAACGTTAAGGCTAAGTCAAAACGTGTACATGGCACGCATAGTTATAGGACAAGTCGCCCAATTATTAATGTACAGCTCCCCCAAATAAGACAGCACGGCCAAAAATAAAAAAAATTCGTTTAGACCAGTTAGACATCTAATTGTTAGCAATGGTAGGCTACCTGTGTCATTTTTCAATAGCCTACTCGAAATCAACTCAGCAAACTGATAGGTCTTGACTCGAATCATCTAGCCTGCTTGGCTTACGTTAAAAATACATCATGGTAGGCCTACGTACGACGGTGGCTAAGCTAGCTACGTTAGAACTCATCGAAGAAAAGAAAACAAGACGAAAAATACAACAATATCGTATGACGTACCATTCAAAGAAAGTATTTCACAGTCCATCCTGTTCAGTCCATCCTGTTCTCTAGTTGGTGGACAGCAAGATAGCCTAACAGTAGCAGTATATTCGAAACAGTAAATCGGGCCGGTTTGTAATCAGATAAGGCTAACGTTAACACTAACGTTATATGGTTATTACTCAGCAGGCTGCAGCCAGCGCTGACGTTACTACAAACGACTCTTGTCTTCTATTATAATAAAACCGCGACAGAGCCTCCATGCTAGCCATGGCCTGAATAAAAGTTAAAACATGCAGTAGATCCGTGGTACATCGCGTAGGCTAGCTCTCTTGACTTGTTCTTCGTTGATTTCAATAGCTTCACCAGCCTCGGCCATTTTGAGCTTTCCCCCTAAACATTACACTGTTATTAAAAAAAATGTACGTACACGCGTTACCGACCACGGCCGCGTAAACGTGGTATAACGGTGCCCATGCTGCACTGTAACAAAACGTAACAACACCGTGTTATCCAATAGTGTAACGTTACTGTTCTGTGTGCATTATATGTACACAATAGGAGACCAGTGTAGCACATAAACGGCTGGGCAGGCTAAAGTGAAACGACTTGAAGTAAACTAACCTACATCGTGACTTCAATTGGCTTCACTACATAATAATGGAATGCGCCTTCCTAGCATAGTCTCTAGTTCACTGTTCGACACGAAGAATTGACTATGACGGCATAAAAAAGGTAGACGTAAGAAGTATATTGCTCACAGAAATCCCAAGCTTTAGCGTTAACGCGCAATTCATAAAAGACGCAAGTGTCGGGTCACGTGCCGCCAAAATTCAATTTCCGCGGACATTCGGAATGTCATGGTTTTTATAACATTTTAATGCCCCCGAATGAAATGTAATCGTACCGAGCGTTGTCTTTGAAGATAAATTCGGACAGCAAATGGTGTCATTTATGTCGGCCATAACTGGGGTACAGGGTCAGGGTCCGCTCTTTATTCCCTCGTCTCATTGGTCCAATGTGGGCCTTGCAAAGGAACTCAACCAAGATTCTTCATTCAGTCAAAAACATAGTATGTTTTCAATTCCGTTGCATAGTTTTCCCCAGAAAAGAGACAAGACTGGTTCATCTAGTTGTAGCTAGTACCTTTTATCTGGTTCTTTTCTGATCATTTAGAAATTTGGGTTTTTTCTACTGAAGTGACACTTTCATTTTAAAGCTCAAAATAACGACTACTCATTTCTAGTTAGAAGTCTGAGAAATGCCATTCCGGCTACCTGAGGGGCTAGATTTATAACAAAAACCCCTAAACTGTCATAAAAACTACAGTTTTTCTCCAATATAAGCTTTAGTTTGTTGTGAGTGGCAAATTTTTCCAATTTTGATGGATGCTCCATACAATAAATAATCAAAGCCAACTCTATTAATCACCAGGCATACTACCAATTTTGCTCTTGAAAGGGGTATCACTTAATGGAAAGAAAAAAATTAGTGTAAATTTACCAATAAACCAAATATTCTTCCATTAAAACCAAATATTTCTCCAATGAAATTAGCTCTTAATTTTCAAATCTTCGTGTAAAGAAGAAAAAAGCTTTCCGGCAAATTTCTGGTCTCGGGGGGGTCTCGGGAGTCTAGTATGATTTAATGTGTAACCCCAAAAGAATTTCAGATTTCGCCCATATAACGTTTTTTATTTTCTCTTATAGGATGGATTTTTCAACAAACACCTGAACTTTTTCATAGCAAGGTTCACAAAATAGATGAAATTTTTACGTGACTGGCTGAACTCCAGACTATAAATGGTTTTACTTCCAACGTATTTGAAAATATGGCACGTTACAAGGTGTCCTTAAATAAATTCTTAGTCAGACTTACGTGGGATATAATCTCACACCACTGTTTATCATTATGTGAAGCCGAAAACGACATTGCCGATGTTCATTACTGTTGTGAGGATTCGGTTTTCCGGGCAGGCCAAATGGCAGGCCATTGGGTACAGCATGCTTATGAACAGCCTCTCGTCCGTTTTTGTAAGGATAATTCGGAATTGTGAGTTTCCTTCTAGTAAGCAAAGTTAAGAAGGTCGCCGGAGTGACTGAAGTTTATCAGGCCCACATCTTTTATCGTGGGTAAGCAGATGAAGGCTCCCCGACGACATTGGATTATCTCAGCAACAGGGGTTGGGTAGTCGCCCCTGACGGGGGCATTGCCTTGCGCGCAAGGATTAAAAATGGGATGAGGGACAACATACCTAGTTAGAAGTGCTTAAAACCGATTCAGTTATGCATTAAAATAGCGTTAGAAAGGGATAAAAACTTCTTCATAAAGAAAAAAACCATGATTATCCATCTAGTAACTTAAGTTTTTCACGTTTTTCATGTTTAGGCAACCCCGAAAAAACGATTCCGATGTGTCTTAAAATAGGATTACAAAACAAAGAATATGTTCTAGATCGCCCATCAAATAACTTTTAGTGCTTGTAGGGTGTTTTTTATTTTTATTTTTTTATATTTTTAGGCCTCCCCGACGAAACCGCCGACCTCCCCCGGGGGGGGGGGGGGGGGGGGGCAGTTTTCCCCGAAGTGGGGCCATGCCCCCGACTCCCCCCCCCCCCCCCCGGCGCCACCCCTGGACTGTTGGTGTACGTTACTATACTGTGTGCAGTATACTGTTGATACAAGAGGAGACCAATGTGTCAACATAAACGGTCGTTCAGGTCAAAGTAAAACGACATGAAGTAAACTAACCGTGATCTTCAGTCGGCTGCACTGCATTATTGTGAAATGCGCCTTCCTAGCATATAGTTCACTGAGTGGCACTATTGCCGCACTTTACGGAAGGTTTTGTAGGCCAAATCTACCCGCTGTATGAATTTGCTGTAGAAATACCGCCACTCACTGTGGAATATTAGTGGCATTGCAAAGTTGTAGTATGTACACCAGTATGCAGCTTTAGTTAAGTGTGCGTTCTGGAGTAACATGACCCACCACGGCTCATCAGGCACATCTCAGCTCAAATAGAGTTCCAGTTAGCGATTTGTCTTCAATGTTATTCTTTGTAGATTTTCCAGTAAGCATCAGTTGACTAGTGCTTCATGTACATAGTTTGGACTAAATAGGTTGTTGGCTCTTGGGCGGCAGTAGTTTTACAGCCACTAAGACCAGCTCGCGTACTTATTACAGATAGGCTATAAAATTGTATTTGTATTGCGTTGTTTGATATTTGCACGTGCACACGCTAGTTTGTATAGTGTATAATTAGTGTATTATTACCAAATAGAAATTAACTAAACCGAGAACCTTCAGTCAACTGCCTTCAACCAGCCACGAGCAGCGCCGGGACGAAGTCTACCAGCTCCTGTGGGTGAATCTCGAGTTACTAGTATTCATAGTTCATGTTTGTCATCAATCAATCCCACAGGTTCATTAGCACTATAGGCGCATAAGTGACCTTGGATATACTGCTGCAAATGAAAGAGGGCCAAGCAGACGCGACATCACAAACTGCCACCAGGATACAAGTGAAGCCTTTGCTTGCACGATCTTATAACTGTTTGGTAACAACTGCATACGCCACATTTATGAAAAATTATAGTTGTAACGTTTAGTTAAATTACAATGGTCTTTCAACCAAATTTGTATTTGTGTTTGTATGCATTAGGTTGAAATAACCGGCTACCATTTATAAAAGACATGCCGAAAATGATTAAAGTTTTTAAACAGGCACTATATTTCAAAAGGGTTAAAATGTTTTCAGAATCCTAGAAACACTAACCTATCACTATTCTAACGCTAACCTTAACCAAAATCATAAACCATACACCAAATCAAACCAAATTCCCGCTTGACCCGCTTGTGTTCGCAAAAAAATGTCACCATGCATACATACTCTTCTAAAAGCAGCGCTCCGTACGATTGCGTTCGAAAACACGGAGTCTGTTACGTGCGCAACAAAACTAATGCTGGAACCACATAATTACATTTCCGCGGCACGCGGCCCTTGTGTGTGATCCAATTTGTTATTGTGGGACGTTCCTTCTAGCTGAAGCTTAGGATTTCTTTGAGAGTGCTTTCACTTACCTCAAAAAACCCACACCTTTTGACGGGGCAAACTCCAGTGGAGTACACATTTAGTTTAGATAGGTCGGAAGCCACTGACGACCCACGTGTGACTATAACGTTGAAACAATATTCTCTGTGGACATATAGACCTATGTCATTTGCCCAGACTTGTAGAAAATAATTTCACTTTCGGTCTTTTAAGGTCTACAGTATATTTTATTGGTAAATATTAAGGATAACGATGTAGGTGAGATACTTTTTCTTTTACTTTTATGTTCAGAGTGCTTGGTCACCCAGAGTCACTCACTGCTATGTAGCACAACATGCGTCTGCGGAAAACTCACTAGTTCAGATGGTGACACGGAGGTGTGATTAACTAGTGATTATCAAAGTTTTATACAAAAACTTGCTCACAATAACTATATATAGCTCTCACCTGACTTCTGATGCGCCTTTGAAGTGGACTTTTTCAGCCATGTATGTGACAGGGTTGTGTGGAAAATGTAACTAATTAAAGGAATCGGGTTTTTTTTTTTCCTCAAATGAGTCACATTTAAATTTTGAACAGTCTAATTACGGTATAAAGTAGACATTCAAATAATCCAGAGACTTTGCATATGATTCATTCCTAAAAGAGTAAGTTTGTCTCATGTTGGTCTGTTTTTTCCTCTTTCCAGATCGATTGTATTTGCTGCAGTATTACATACACTCACAACATCAATTTATTTACAATTATTGGTTCACAAAATTTATTTTATATTCGATTTATGAAGGTGATCATAATGACAACTGTACATATTTGGAAACATACATAGAGTTTCCTCTGGCTATCTCCTGTAATTTGGGCAGAGCCGCGCGCTACAATATATCCGTTTGAGCTGCATTCGGTTATGGTGTATAAAACGTGTATATAGGGCGGTTCAGCCTCTTGTCCGATTTTTTAATTTCTTTTTTTCTTTTTTTTTTTTGCATATATAATAACCATTGGGTTTTTGGATTTGCTTAAGGCATTGCTAAGCTAGAAGAAGTAAACTAAAACGTAATTATACTATAGGCTAGTATGAATGTAGTATCAATACACAGGTAACCAAAGACTACATTGTCTTGTCCAGAGTGGCTACGTCACTTAACCATATTTTTTAGTTCTCTTTTTTCAGTATGCTGTTTTGACCTTGAAGACCCCCATGTTGTATATGCAAATTCGTAAAGTTATCATTTCACTTTTTCAATCACATTCTGATAACATGGGATTTCCGGGAGAGAAATTGGGTGTAAAATTAAAAGGCAAACAAAAACAGACCGCTGATTACTTTTAAGATATGATGTCTTGCTTGTTTCAAATTCACATTGTTGTTAATTAATTTTAAAACTCTATTTGCTTTTATCTTGAGAGAGACTCATCGGATTTTAAATTTACCCCTTGTAATATCAAGTTAAACTATTGTATTAAGATTCCTTCTAGGATAAAAAGACCACAAAAGGGACTGAGTTTACTTGAACCCGAGGGTATCAATTTAAAATAACCATTTAAGGGATACTCACTTTTGCCACGGTGTAATGATAGTCATTTGAACAAAATTAAAGTGAAAATGCCCAAGCGTACGCCAGAACCATTACCATTAAGGCGATGGTTTTATTTTATTTTATTCTAAAGTAATGATCTTTCGAAATGTCTTTTGAACAGCTTCATACAATTTTTCTGAGTTTCCCTTTGAGTCTTGTTCTTGAATTATCCCAGCTGTGTATCTACTTATTATTGTATGAAACTAGAGATTCGAGTAAATGTCGATAATCCACCGGGATGCTGTTTTCAAACAACTTAGTTGCATGGAAACAGTATGGGAGCTATTTTATTAATTTAGGATCTGAATATGCTTTTGTTAATAGTCATGTTTACAAGTATCAGGTACAAGATCTGTTCAATTAATATCTGCAAAAAATGTTTCTGCTCCCTTCCCAACATCGTTTTCATCAGTTCATGGGACAGCAAGGATGAGCGAGTGAACGGGAAGTATAACGGAAACTCCCAATCGCGTCTGTTTTGGAAGCAATGAACCTAGCAAAGATACACCTGACATGCTTACATTCCATGAAGGTGGGATGGGATGAACCTACCACTTCATCACAGTTCGATCATTTGATTGAAAATTCTCATCAGAACAAACCACAGATAATTGCGACTGTTTGAACATGAAATTATTTGGGCCTCAAAACAACCCTATGATAATCTTGCTATTTTGGAAGAAGTCCATACTGCCACGGACTGTGGTAAAGTATTAGTTAAATCTCTCTTACGTAACTTGCATTGGTTCAGTTCTACAAAAGATCAGTCTACGATGAAGGGTCCTGGCAGTGAGGTTACCGATGGGGGCAGCTAGCGGAAGCACGTCAAAATTTTGATCCGAGCCCAACTTACTCTCCCGAAAAATTTGAAGGTTAAAAATATTTGGAAATGAGTTGGAGACAAAACCACATAAACATTCCTTGCAGGCATAGAATTTAAGTATTTTCACGGAAACAGCTACTTGAAATTGTAAAAAACATCAAAATAAAATAAGAAAAACGAAAAACAAAAAATCATAATCGCATTAAGACTGGTTCAAATTTTGAAACTGTGGCAAGAGTAACAAATATTGGTTCTGTTTCGGTAAATGAAAAACTATATTTAGCCTAAATGAAATAAATAACCATGGAGATATGAGGTATTGAGCAACAACCTCAAAACAATGGGTAGGCAGGTGTGTTCGGTTCTAGTTCTCACAAACATGTATCATAAAAACGAAGCACCAAGTTATGCAAATGCTCTTCACGCTCCCAAATCGGTATAGAATGGGTATTTCTTGTAATTTTTACGAAGAACTTAAGAGTCACTTAAAACTTTAAGGTTTTCTGACAGATGTTTTTTTGGTATGAGTAATTTCAATTTTAAATCATAATTATAGCCATGATCTTGAAAGGAAAATGCAGTCGTCTCAGTTTGAAATAGTGTAGTAGTTTCGCCTTTTACAATCCGGACTTTGACGTCATAAATATGTCTATTGCGCCTTACAGACTTTGGCATTCTATCTGCATCATCCGTGCAGTCATTTTGCACCCGTTGAAAGTAGATTTGATAGATAGTGGATAGCGCTTTCAAAGCTCCATCTGTAAACGCGTCTGTGCGATCGCCCATCCCAATCATACTTTGACCGAGAATACAGATTTACTTGAGAGTGTTTTACAGCAAGCCCTATTTATTGGGATGGGTTGGTCTGTAAATAAACAAAAAAAAAAAAAAAAAAAAAAAAAACTGAATGTATGCGGTTTCGGAAATTTCACTTCCGGTGATTTGGGATGTGCTTTCTTTCAAAACATTTCCGGTACGCTTACGTGCTAACTTATGGTGGGGCTCCTCGTAGATATTCTTCGCACGATCCATATCCCCACCAAAGTCAAAATTCTGGATCCGCCAATGTCTACAAAGTTCATTTTGAATTCAAAAGAATGGTCGACTCTCCAGAACTCAGTGACGCGACTGAAGTTATGATATGTCAGGATAAAACAGATACTGATAATGTATCGTATAAAATTGTCAAATTACCATGTTAGAGGTAAATTGGATAGTAAAACAGGAAACCAGGGATGGGTCTGGTTTACACGTTATTGAGTGACCTTACTTGGTAGTAAGCCATAGCTGGTATGCTATTGCTAGACGCGTTTCGACCGTGGCAGATAAGTGCTCGGTCTCATCAGTAGCGATGTAGTAAAGTCAGCGGTGAAATGCCAACGTAATGTCACGAATACTATGGGTTATCAATCGCGAAATTTGTATTCTCTTATTTACGGTAGGCCGGTGTATAGCTCGCAAAGAGAAAAACAAAACGGTTGCATGGTAACAACGAGACCCATTCACCTAAAGCCGTTCTAACAAATAGAATGATTTGAGAATTGTTACGATTTAATGCTTCACTCTATGGTATATAAGCAGAAGAGTTTGTGCCAGTCGCGGTAATAAATATCGCGGGTGAATGGATATTAATGAAGCACAAAACTTCCGAGCGTAAAGATAGTTTCCAAACTTGATAAAATTGCGGTATTAGAAGCAATTGATTGACTTGATTCTTGCAATGAGCTGAACACTTAACTTATATGCGTTCGTTTCGCTTGTTCTCCGGTTTTTTCACGGAGACATACAGGTGTTCAAGTTTATTAAGCTTATCTGGTATGTCCTAGATTCCTTCTTGCCCTTTGTGCACAGTTACCAGGAAAATTCGGCTTATTCAACTGAGCAGGGAGGTGTTAGTTCCTAACACCTCCCTGGACTGAGTGAGCACACTCCAGCAGTCAATGCAACACTGTATCTGAATTATTTCTTGTCATTTGCTTTCTTCTTCAGTCCATAATAGAAAAACATGATACCAGCTTCCTTTCGACTAATACAAACAACTTTGTCCAACGGCATCCCAGCATTAGCATATTTGGGGTGGACTTGGTGTCGTCGTGCTCGGTGGAACGGTAAGCCATGGTAACAAACGTTGAACTAACGTCCCAGTCCCTTAAAGCGTATTTTGGCGAATACCTGGGTCTGAAAAATGTCCACAAGTCTCCTTCCGTTTTTCAAATGTTAAATCATTGGCTCTTAAAGTGTCTCCCCCAAGCTTAAACATGTTTTAATTGAGTTTGCATCTGGATTACGAGGTGGAATTGGTAGACGTTCTGCCCAAACCTCCGCCCATGGCTTACGAGCTGCAAATTCTATGCAAATAACTGCAAGTCTTTTTTCTATTATCGTCCCGACTCTGAATGAATGTAAACAAATGAATCAAACAACACATTAAAACAACTTTTTATGCTAATTTCATTACGCTAAAATCCTCAGACCTATAAGCCTCCGAAAACACTTTTCCGAAAAGGTCGCCACGAAAAATTAACCATTATCTATTAAATTTGTTCTCTTAAATAACACGCGTGGAGCAGTGTGAGAATTTCGAGAAGTTAGAAGTACTCGCGTCACACAGTTAAAAGTGTCACTTTGGCTTGATGGGGTGATTTGCAAAAGGGAATACGTTTAAGCGGCCGATCGTTCAGGTAGCTGTTCTCAACAGTGACCTGTTTATGTTAGCAGGTAAAAATAACTGAATATTGGAAAGATGTTCGTGTTCATGTATTTAAATTAGTTCAAAACAGTGACGTGTTACATGATAAGTGCATTTCGGAGAACAGAGGCACTGTTGTATCCTGCCTATTACTTCATTTTAAATTAATTTACCGTGTTCTCTCAAGAAAGAAAAATATGCCATACATGCGAACTTGACGAGAGCGGCAGTGAAAGATAAGTTTAATCAAGCGGTCTACCATTTATTATGAAAGCAGATCTGGAAGCAAAACGCAATGAGATTGCTTCGGTTTAAGGAGAGAAAAAAGCATGCGTAACCAGTTTCGTGTAACGTGAAAAATGGAGTCACAGGGGTGCAATTTGCTTCAAAATATGCCTAAAACCAGTCTTAACTAATGATCTACCATCTTTATAAGTAAAAGCTTGCCTCTCATATGTGCTTTTAACATTTCATGGTAGATCGTGGCGCTCTCTTAGTTAATATCTCGTCTCCTTACCACCAGTTTGCAATAGGAGTCAGGACTTTTCTGTCCATGGAAGAACTTGTTTTCGTTATATATGTATATATATATAAGGAAAAATGGAAAACAGAGTGTGCATACAGATCCAACGAATGATTTATATATATATATATATATATATATATATATATATATATATATATATATATATATATATATATATATATATATATATATATATATATATATATATAACGCTGGATCCCACCTTAGGTCGACATCATCTAAAAAGCTACCGTAGGTCAACATTCACATATCTGAATATAACTCTGCGTTGGTCGTTGAAAAAATTCATACAAAAATATCACGGCAACCTTAAACAGCGCCCGCAACAATATATATATGGTATCTTTAATATGTGCGACGTATGCACAAGTTTTAATTAAATATTTTATTTATTAAAAGGTATTTCCAATAATTTTATGTCGACTTAAGGTACATTTTTAGACGACGCTGATATAACCCCCTCTTTTTCACGTTCAAAAATATATAACACGCGTTGTAAGTACAAGGCCAGTATTATGACACAACAGACTACGGGCCATAGGGATACCGTACACGGCATAACAGTACTAAATATGTGTTGAGAAAGAGGTGTAATAGGTCGATAAACATTAGGTTGACACGATTTTGTCGACCTTATGTAAATGTCGACCTAAGGTACATTTTTAGACGATGGAATGACCAAAGGTAGCTTCAAGGTATATATATATATATATATATATATATATATTGTGTTCAGCTAGATAGCATCAACTTTTGATCTTTGGTTGGGCTTGCGTCAAACGAGAACTAGCGTTGTTCCAAAAAATTAGGCGCCTGCTCAGGAGGTGAATTGCGAGTTGCTTCATCTGTCATTTGAACAGAGGCCAAACCAACTTGGCTTCATGGCTCAGTGGTTAGAGCGTTCGCGCTAGAAAGCGGGAGGTCCCGAGTTCGAATCCCGGTGGAGTCAACATCGTTTTTTCACCTCAGCCAAATTTTCCAGCTTTACCAATTTGATTTATATTATTTATTATTACCAATATATATATATATATATATATATAAATATATATATATATATATATATATATATATATATATATATATATATATATATATATATATATATATATATATGATTCTGCAAGACGGGCATTTTAAAGATTAATTCACATCGTACATATGGATGCGGCACTGAAGCCGACGTTTCCAGGAGATTGGATAGATATTCTAGATAATTTCAGACATGTACAGCCAAAACTATCGCTAAAACACCCAAAAACTAAGAAATAATAAATAAGGTAGAAAGGATTATTACCAGTTGTTGCGCCTCCTGAACACGAATTATAGCTCTCGATAGCCGCCTTTGTTTCATTATGCTAAGTGGAGAACTGCGAAGGTCTGATACGACGATCAGGAAGCCGCACCTAGTTAGCAACACGTAGGCAGTAACACTTGACTGCATTTAGATAAAGAACACTAAGAGGTCGCAAACTATGTTCTCGTACCATGAGCAACGTGCACGACCTATTACGGGTAACTTAACCTGCCACAACAAACCGGTCCCAATAAGTTCACTTCCAGTGACTTATTCCTCAATAACATTAACAAACAACTACATATATTTAATGTTCATAGCAATTTCAAAAAAGCCACTCACTAATTTACATTTCTAATTGCCGGTGGGGCACACCTCATCACGTAATACATGTTGACAAAGAATTAAAGATAAAATAATTGTACAAAAACACAATCAAAGCAATAGTAAATTTCACAACCGAAGCTACAAACACAAAAATACATTTACCAACCGCACTGGATTCTCTCTAGTCATGAGACTCCAGTAAACAAAGCTTTGAAATTGGACGCCTGAAATACTTATGTCCAACCAGTACATCAACTTGTCGGACTAAGCCTTTTTTGTCAGGGAACACTTGTACTACCCTGCCGAGAGACCATATTCCCCCTGGGTATACCTTCTTCTACCAAGAGGGCTAAATCATTCTCCTTATAATTTCTACACTTTTTGTACTATTTTCCACGTTCCTGTTACAATGGGAGGTACACTTGGACCCAGCGTTTCCAAAACTGGTTTACCAAAAATTGACACTGACGCCAACGACGCCTACCATAACCATCAATTTTGTCAAAATAACCCGGGGAAAGATTGGGTGAGTCTCTCAGTAAGAGAAGATGATTCGGAGTCAGTGGTTCGTTACCTTTGGGGTCAATACCCATTTGTGTGAGTGGCCTGGAATTCAAAATGGCTTCCACTTCTGTCAGAGTCGTCTCAAGTACGTTGCGCGTTACTGTTTGCCCTTTTAGCAAAACTTTCATTACACGTCTGACTGACCTTATGATACGCTCCCATACTCCACCCATATGGCTGGCCGTGGGTGGGGTGAAACTTCATTCTATGCCTTTTCTAACTGAGTGACGGCAAATGTTGTTCTCATCCAACCCCACTAGAGCCTCTCTTAACTCCTTGTCCCCGCTTTGAAATTGGTTCCGTTGTCACTAAAATTCTCTCTGGTTGACCTCCTCTGCTAATGAACCTTCTCAAAGCATTGATGAATGAGTCGGTGTCCATAGAATCGACTAATTCAATGTGGACGGCTCGAATAGCCGGACATGTGAATATGCAGTCCCTTGTCTTAACTAAACTGCGGCCTCGTTTGACTAAAAGTGGTTCAAATAAATCGACACCTATAGAGGAGAAATGTGGTTTCTCTGCTGTTACCCGGGGTTCTGGAAGGTCTGCCATGTATTGCTCACCCTGGCAAAGCATTTCTTTTCCTACAGGCGAGACATTTGCCGGTGACCTTTCTCACGTTAGCTCCTCCTCGCATAATCCAATAATGGTTTCGCAGAGAAGTCCAAATCTTACCAGCTCCCATGTGACCCACCAATAAGTGATGATGTTCTATGATGAGCCTATGATGAGTCACGTGACGATCTGATGGGATGAGTACAGGGTGTTTTTAGACATAGTTCAGTTGGGACCTGCTTAACCGTCCACGACACATAACACTCCTTCAACAAGGACAGGGCTTAACTATCTGAAGGCGGGAGTTTTCCATTGACATTGAGTTCCCATCGCCTCCGGGAAAAACTGTCGCTGTACCCATTTGATAATTTCAGTTTCTGATTCCTTCAACTCCTTTACAGAAAGGTCCCCTCTGGTGTTAATTTCCCTTTTCAATGAAGCTATTAGAAATTTCTTGCATCGAAGCAACCACGCTACGCCTCGCAGTAGACGATTCCATGTGGAATATTTTTCTATCACTGTTCTCATCAGTCACTACCATACATACGCGGTTCTGCTTTAATTCTGGGTCTGCCGGGCAATCGTCTGAAACTACCGGTGTGTCACCTTCAGTTAAATCTTCCCTCAAAATTGACCAGCAGCCTTCATCCTTCCAAAGAAAGTCCGGTCCATTCAGCCACCTGCAATTGTTGTGAATTTCATGCGCCTTCGGATCTCGGGATCCATCACCCGTCGGGTTAGATTCATTGTCAACTTACTTCCATTGGCTGACGCCACTTAATCTGTGTATCATTGCTACTCTGCTTGCAACAAAAACACGAAATCTTTTACTATCATTTCTTATATATTTTAACCCTGACTTAGAATCAGTCCAAAAGATAACATTTTCAACAGGTATATGTAGTTCGTCCGTTATAAACTTCCCTAGCTCAGTTGCCATAACCGCTGCCATAAGTTCCAACCTTCACACGTCGGTTTCAAACATCTTTTAATCTTAATACTTTCTAAGTGGTGGGACTCTAACAACCACTCACGCCATCTTTGCTCTCTTAGTTCGCCAGCTAGTTCATCCCTAGTAAGCTGCTAAGCACAAAGGTCCTGCAAAATCATTTTAGCTCTCAGGGTGAAGGGGGCAACAGATCCCAAAGGATCGAACAAGGAGCTAGTTGCAGACAATATCCCCCTCCTAGTTGGCTGTGCTATATCAGGAGTTCCTTGAAAGGTGAACTCATCTGTCTTTGTGTCCCATGACACCCCTTATGTCCGTTCAATGGGCATGTGATTCAAATCACAGTCGATTGCAGACTTGGCTATTTCTGTATTTGGGACACAAGCTGGAACCTCAGGATGGTTTCTTATCCATTTTTTTTAATCTGAAGCTACCTCTTGCCAGCATTTCACAAAGTTGGGGAAATAATCGTTTGGCTTCTGTTACACTTTTAACGGACTTTAAGCAATCATCTACATAGGTATTCTGGTGAACGTTATTAACAATGTCCTTACTAAAATCTGACGCGTTGTATTCTGCGATTCTTCGGAGAGCGAAGCTGGTACAGCTGGGGAAGGAGGTAGCACCGGACAGGTGAACTGTCATCTGAAAATGTTTAATTGGTTTTAATATATCACCATCCTGCCACCACAGACATTAAAGCATCTTGGTCTCTTTGGGTGAACCCCTACCCTGATGGAACATTGCTTCTACGTCACCTATGAGACCAATTTTCCCCTGTCTACACCGAGTTAAGACCCCGACTAAATTGTTGGTGAAGTCTGGTCCCCGAAGTAATTGAGTGTTAAGACTTTTACCTTCAAACTCTGCTGCACATTCAAACACTACCCGGACTTTGCCTGGTTTCTTGGGGTTGATGACCGGATGATGAGGAAGATACCAAACTGGTTCACCTTCGCACGTGATAGCTGACTCCGGAACCTCTCTTGCATAACCCTTGTCTAGGTAGTCTTTGACCTGAGTCTTGTACCGTTCGTATAAACCTGCGTCTCTTCGAAATCGACGTTTCAAACCAAGAAGTCGTGACATAGCCATACCTCGATTATCCGACAGGTCAGGGGGGAAGTTCTTCCACGGCATGCCCATCTTGTAGTGACCTTCCTTCAAGTGTACTGTGGCTTCGATAATGGATCGGACCCTTTTGTCCTCCACTGACTCTCCAACAGTTTCATCTTCCTTTGCGTAAAAATGATCTAGTTCCCAGAACCTCTTAACCTGGCTTCGAAGTTGATCATCTGTGCATATTTGAGAGATATGATTCACTGTAATGTGTTCAAGTTTCTTTGACCTTTACTAAGTGGCCCTACAAGGGTCCACCCCAAGAGAGTGCGTACGGCATACGGTTCCTTCCGCCTCCCCTTTCTTTGCTCTGGCACCCAAAAGGCTTCGGAGTGTCACTACCAATAAAGAGCTTAACCGCCTTTAAGTTTGTAACGGGTATATCCACATCTTTCAAATGAGGCCACTTGGTTTAGTCTCCCTCGGTGGGCATATTTTCAGACGAAATGGGCAATTTATCGACTGTCAATACACTGGGCATCTCTCTATATTATTTACTCTGTATATCTCCAACTAAGAGACTCACCTCAATACCTAAGGCGTCTTCATTACCTATGACAGTTTTTAGGTTAAAGGTTTTGCTTTTTCCAGACAAGCCTTATCCTTCAACTAATCCCCTTTCACAGAGCGAGGTATCGCTACCTGAATCAAGTAGGGCCCATGTATTCACCACTGAACCATTACTTTCTACTTTGACTGGTAACACTTTCATACACACTCTCTGAGAAGAAACCATAGACATATTGGTTGCCAGTGGCTTACGCTCCTCTGGCGTGGGTTTTGTACCAACCCCGGCCCCATCAAGACCCTGAACCTCACCTGACCTTTGAGGTACCCAATGTAACAGATTGCGGTGCTTTCTCTCACAACCTTGAACCCCTCACCCAGGTTTCAATTTGCAATAAAATGCTCTATGGAATGGTTTAAAACAGTTGTCACATTATTTAAGACGCCGCAACTTAAACTTCTCCTTTTGATTTTTCTGTTGAAACTCTTTACACGAAGCCAAAATGTGCTCACCCTTACAACATGGACACAAAATAACTCTGGACTCAGTTGAATCCTTATTATTACTTGTAGCAAAGGCCAATGCCTTACGAACACCTGAATTTCCCTTTGAAATTTGCCTTTGCTCCCTTGCCTTTCCTATGTTTGAGCCGTACATACTATTCGCAGCCTTGGTTGCTCTCTCAATAAACTCAGTCATATTTAAAAACTTTGGGTCTTTACCAGAGCCAATCATCTTGTAGGGTTTCTTGGCCCTGCTTGATTGCAAATAAACTGGAAGTAAACGCTGTATTTTTAAACGCGTATCTGTGCTATCTAAATTTACACCATATTTTATTTGATCCACAATAATTTGACACTTTGTCATTATCCTTGCCAAGGAAGACAGAGCTACACCATCATTCGACTTAATTTAAGGGCGATTAAATACCTTTGTCAACAGTGAATGACATATTACATGTGGCTGACCAAATTGAGCACGAAGTATATCGATTGCCTTCTGATACCCAACATCAGGTTTCAACAATACATAATCTTCGATAGTTTTAGGAGCCTTACCCTTTCAATTTTGCATGAGAAATGTAAGTTTAGGGCTTTGGTGTTACCAGTAATTGTTTTCGAAGCCACACTTGCTTCGTGACTTTTCATAAATCCCCCAAATTCTGAAGGATCCCTACTAAAGGTGATCATCTCTAGCTTAGGCATATTAACAGTAGCAGAAATAGCATGGTATAATTCTTGTGGTTCATTCAGGCTTGAAGCTTGAGAGGTAGTCGAAACCCCATTACCAATCCCTTTCCCGTCTAGGGCATCAGGAGCACTGACTTCAACTTTTGAAACATGTTTGGGTACTTTACCTCCCCATCCAGGTTTAAGTCCTTTAAAAGAACCACTGTCCACTCGACTCTTCCTCTTCTATGATTTTTACTTCCACTCCTGCATTTGCAATCGCGTTTTCAATTTGCATTTCCGCCTTCTTGAGATCTAACTCTACTTGCTGCCGCTTTAATTTATTTAATTCTGAGAACTGGGATTTTTTCTGTTTCGCTAACTCCATCTTGACTTTCGCTTCCATGAGTCTGGACGAAGTCGCGATGCTACTGGTAGATCTGTGTTCTGTAGCACGACTGTCTCTCCTGGACCGGACCGGTGACACTTTTTCAATTTCAGCGATCCACTCTTCAACCCTAGTACGAAACTCCTTACAGTTGGCTTCCTAAGCATTAAACATTCCATTTGCATCCTCAGCTGCAGATCCTTCTATCAAACTATAATATTCATGGAATTGGATACATCCGCGAGAAGGACCTCGATTTCTTTATACTGCCAACTAGTCTTCCAACATAACCTCGACAGGATCCCTTTAAAGTGTTCAACTCCTCACTGGGGCCTTCCTGAGACTTCTCTACCCTCCTGACCTCATCAGCCTGAGCCCGACTTTCTTCTGGAATTAACTGTGAACTTTCGTGTAGACTCATTTCTACACCTATGAGGATCGACGCGAAATGGCGAACACGTCACTATGCATAAATAACTAACACGTCAAAACAGTGATTTCCTTTTTTTGTTTTCTTCTCTTATGTTTCTTGAATGACGTAAGTACATAACGGTTCACCGCAAAAAGCACAAAAATACAAAATACATATCAAAACTAGAAAACCAAAAATTCAGAAAAATTCTATAAAATACGAAATATTTTAATTCTGTAAATGAAAAAATTAGCATTTAAATTCTCAATAAAATTATTCAAAGTGGATACATGATTCTGCAAGACTGGCATTTTAAAGGTTAATTCACATCGTACATATGGATGCGGCACTAAAGCCGACGTTTCCAGGAGATTGGATAGATAATCTTTGTTTATTTCAGAAATGTGCAGCCAAAAATATCACTAAAACACCCCAAAACTAAAAAATAATAAATTAGGTAGAAAGCAGGATAATAACTAGTTGTTGCGCCTCCTGAACACGAATTATAGCTCTTGATAGCCGCCTTTGCTTCACTATGCCTAGTATAGTAAGCAACACGTAGGCAGTCACACTTGACTGAATAGATAAATAATACTAGGAGGTCGCAAACTCTTCTCTCGTACCATGAACACAGTTCACGACCTAATACGGGTAACTCAACCTGCCACAACAGCATCTATCGAAATAGAACGTATTCTGGCGATTACCCGGGTCTGAAAAATATCCGCAAGCCTCCTTCCGTATTTCCAATGTTAAATCATTGGCTCTAAAATTGTCTCCTCCAAGTTTAAACATGTTTTTAATTGAGTTTGCATCTGGATTACAAGGTGGAATTGGTAGGCGTTCTGCCGGAGCCTCCGCCCCTGGCTTACGAGCTGCAAATTCTACGCAAATACCTGCAACAGTCTTTTTTTTATTATCGTCCTGACTCTGAATGAATGTAAACAAATGAATCAAACAACACATGAAAACAACTCTTTATGCTACTTTCATTACGCTAAAATCCTCAGACCTATAAGCCTCCGAAAAACCTTTTCCGAAAAAGTCGGCACGAAAAATTAACCATTATCTGTTGAATTTGTTCTCGTAAATAACACGCGTGGAGCTCAGACAATCTTGGACAAAACTTCTTGGGCCACCCCCGATCCCCTTCGAAATGTTGACCACAGTTAGCCTATTCACGGCTTATAGTCTCTCTTTCAGCGTATTATTGAAAGGGTAGCGGGGGAGTCGGATTCATGCAAACCTTCGAACTGAAACTCAAGAATATTATGGCAAAGTGTCCCAACAGTTTTGTCCAAGATTGTCTGAGAATTTCGAGACGTTAAAACTACTCGGGTGCACAGTAGAAAGTGTCACTATGTAACGTAGCATTATAGGGTAGTGTATGCCTGGCGATCGAGTAACGTTAGGTCTATCGCTATTGTTGGCTAGCATAGATTCACTGTAGCCTTGTAGTCTATAAAGTTGTTGTTCATGGCTGTATCACTAAGTATAACGTATAGACTTAGGCTAGCGCTATTGTTAATATACTTTTTACTTTTATTTTAAGTTAGGCCTAGTCTAGCATGGATGGCATCGAGGAAGTATGGAACTAACAAATTTGTAGGTTGTCGAATGTGAAGTGTATCACGGCAATTTGTTTGAGGGAATTTCAGGGTCTTTTTTCCCCTGCATGAACCCCACCCGTCCTTGGCCACTGGTCTGCGAGTGCTTGGTAACTTTCTGTGGCTTGTTCAGCATGACGGTGAACAGTGATGCTTCGGGGGTTTAAAAAATTGGTATATTCCAAAATTGGGTATTTGGTTGTCCGTTTCAGGAAGTTGTCCGCTTGCTCCGTTCAGCTGTTGAGCAGTGGAGCAGAGCAAGTAACCTTCACCCCCACTTAGCCTTTGGGAAAGCTGCTAAAGACTGGGGATACGCTCACGTCTATGGGATGAGGACGTTAAATGGCGGTCCCAGGAGCAGGATTGGGAGCGATTAGTACACGCCTGCCTCGTTACCTCTGGACACTAGTCGAAAAGAGAAAGCGAAGTTCGCCGGTGTTCATCCATTTAGAAAATACATCAAGACACTTTGTAAGGACAAGGGCTAGGGTTAGGTTACAGTTTTACTGTAATTTGTTTATGATGGGAGCATTGGCGGGTTTTTTGTGTCACATTATAGAGACTAGAGACTGTAAATTTCATTCCCCATGGCAGTGTAACAAAATGCAGAGCCATGTTTCAACATTTTTTGCCATTTGGGGGAGAACTGTTCACATTTTGCAAAAAAGAGTTCAGGAGAGGGCCCTGGGATACTGGGATGGAAGTACGTACCTTGGATCCCTCATATAATTGTACCTACAGTGGGGTAGATTTACTTAAATGACTTCCCTCTTTTCATGTGAAATGGTGCTGGAATACTGTAATAGCCTGGGATGTGCAGTAATTATAAAGCTCACTATTGTAACTCTCTTAGTCTGGGCTCTATTTTTTCTGTTGTATTTGTCATTAAGAAAAGATCCTACATCTGAGATATTTTGTAGACATGTTTCCTTCAGTGCTTTCGTACTGGGCAGTGACCTTGATACTGTCACAGATTTAAAGTTTTGCACTTGAGTATATTTGCTATTCAAGTGGTGAAGACATAATTTGTTTCTTTTATATTTCATAGTTTCAGAAAAACACACCACATGAGCTTTAGAAGTTTATAGGGTCGCTAACTCTCACATACTGAGAAACTAATAATGTGACTGACTGACCACTAAACAATGTTTAATACTGGATTTAAAGCTCCCAAAAGGGTGAGAAAATGAAGTGGATTTTATTATTATGCCCAATAGGCTAGGAGTTTACATAAATTGTTTCATGTTCAAGATACAATTCTTTTGCATTTAAAAAAATTGTATGTGAAACAGAATGTGTCTTATTAATGGAAAGCAACTTCTTCAAGTAACATCTTGTGGAGAATGTTTAACTTTGACAAGTGTTGCTATATTCACTGTAGTCAAGTCAGTATCAAGAAAATTTTATTACAAAGGAATTAGCTACACTCAAAGACATATTGCAACTTTTTAAATGTGGTAAACTTGTAAGAAGAAGTTCTTTCCACTTCCGATAAATACTGAAAATTGGTCACTAAAAAAAGCTGTCCATGGTCCTCATAAAATTTCATATTGTTCTGTAATAACATGTTTTCCTCATTCAATAGAAACTGGGAAAAAGCAGCTACTGTCATCATGCACCCTGGCTGGATTTAGACCCAAGACCTAAGACAGGTTAGTGCTTTCAATAACTAGCCATTTAAATGAAGGAAAAGCGCCCGATCGTATGTTCCTTGATTATTTATACTGCCGTAACATGTCTCTTTTTAATTTGGGGGTAAACATTTCACAAGGTGTTTGCATTAAATTGGGCAATTTGAGAAAACTGTAATTTTTTCAATAAGCTTGCGAAATTCAGCAATCTTTATTGTATAGGAGATAAATGTTTAGCATCAGTTGGGGTGATTCATAGTTGCACCTATAATATTGTTAAGGACATGGATGGGTCAACAGAGCGGTGAACTGAATTTTCCTTTGACCAATTACTTTATTGCATGTTGCCGGTAACGACCCCCCCCCCCCCCCCCAAAAAAAAAACTTGATTTTCCTCACTGGTTTTTGAAAATAACTGCCCATGCCGGTATATTTTTATTTCATTACTATGATTCAATTTTCAGTGTGACTGAGTTTTATAGCCCAGCTCATTATCAATTGGCTGAAAGTGATGAAACGTAGTTTTAGAAAGATTTTTTGCCCTATCTGGAATGGGTTTAAGATTTTCACCTCTATTCTCTCACTTTATACATTCACAGGAAACAGTTATGCTAACGCCATTAAATAGAAGTGCCTCCAGAGTAACTGGATATAAATACTCAGAAAAATGGCCTTGATAATCACACTTACAATACCATTAAAGCAGACTGAGGGTACAGAGTAGACGTTCAATGCAAAGGCAGTGTCAGATGAATGGACAATTATTTTTTTTTGGGGGGGGGGGGCTGGTTTTGTTTTGTGAACATTTGGTTATTGCTTAGCAGGATATCACATGTATTTTAATACTATTAAAAGGGAATAAGCAGTTCCTTAATGTGCTACAGTAATTGTTCTTTGACACGTGGGGTGAATGTTACAAATTTTGTCCCATTTTCATGGCAAGTATCTTAGTTTTCGGAGCACAAAATGTGGTATTCTCAGAGAAAGTAAAATCATTATGGTTAGTTTTCTTCAATATTATAGAAAGATGAACTCACATCTCAAAAACCTAAATTTGTAGCACAGGAAAAGATTATAATGACATCATTCCCATTTGGTCTATTGATCTGGAAGTTTCCAGTTAGGCACTTGGTTCCCCTTTCATAACAATTAACCAACTAGGCGTTTGGTTCCTACCCGTAACAATTAACCAAAAAACTTGTGGTTTTAGAAAAGATTTACGTTTACTTTGTAACAACTTTGTCTCTATGAATGTTACTGCAGCAGCATTTGTCATTGGAATGATGGGGTGAAGCATTTGATCCAGAACATCAGCAACATAGAATATATTTAGAACATTTTTTTTTTAAATTGGAAGCACAGTTTTAAATCAAACTTTGATACAGTATTACAGTTGCGTGTAATAATCATCCAAGGACTGTACAACCTATGGATGAAGTTTGTCACTTATTTTTAAATTTTTACTATGCTTGTGCACATAAAATAGAAACATTCCAATACTGAATGCTCAGTCAGACGATATATTACAGAATGCCTTTGTTAAGTTTTTGCATGGAGTTAGCTAGAGGGGTATGTTTTCATAGATACCAGTTGGATTCTGGACAAAATTTAACTTATGAACCCCCCAAAAAACGACCTAAACATTGCACCAAATTGTTTCTGAGGGGGCTTAAATGTTTTTAAGCTTATCCAGTAGAAACCCCGCCCATGGAGGCGATCAGGCCCTGCCAGTGCAAATGGCCGCCCCCCCCCCCCGTCAAAAGTATTGGCTAAGGCAGCTAGGTTTTTTATGTGTTGTTCCCAAAATGCTGCCCTCAGCTTACAAAGCAATTACAAACACTTTTGCCTTGGAGTCATTGTGGGCGCATACTCTTCCATCTGTTTACCTTGCTGTATTTAAATTGTGATCACTGACTTTTACTGAATGCGGTAAACGTAAGCAAACAACTCGTTTTGGATTTTCGATGGTATGGTTACACATTGTATTTATTACACTTTCAAATCTTAGTGCCAAATTATGAATAAACTGGAGATATAAATGTGAAGAATGTGTGCATTGGAATTCATGGGTCAATTTTTGAAGATCTTGCAAGGATAATCGCAACCGACAGTTTTATAATAAAATCAGTTGAAATTAAATCAGCTGCTCAATTTTTAGTTACAAATCTAATCAACTTCTTGAAGTCATTTTTCCAACACCTAGGAAACCATCGTTTTTTGTTATTGAAAAGGGAATGCATTTAAAAGTGATGCTCTGAAAAGGATTGTTATGGTGGGTGAAATTGCCTCTCTTCAAAAAGGCTCCTAACCCATATTGAAGGAAGTTTTGAGTTTCTTCGTGGAGCGGTATCAAATGCCAGTCGCAATTACCAACCGCAGCAGCTTGCTTCATTTTCAGTTAAGTTCAGTTCAATACGACTTTATTCCAATCTCTTACCATAATATAAAAAAATAACAACATTCTGAGAGTGGAAAAGGTAACGAAATTGCAGTGTGTAAGGATTATAATGCTTACGCACACCATGGAATAATTACTTAACTTAACAAAACAAGGTAAGAGACTGAGGAGTGGCAAGTAAAAGCTCCTAGGAGTTTGTGGGTGTTGACACTCCTTAAAAAACAAACAGAATACGCGACACAAGGGAAGAAAAACACAAAAACACGGAAGATCAAAGACGGAAGTTCAAAGGTACTTTGCAATAAAATAAACTTTACGCTGCTTTTCAAATTCATATGGTGTTTTACAGTTAGTAACTTCCAAGTGGAAAGAGTTTCGTAGTTTTGCACCTATAAATCGAAGAACAAGTTGAGATGACCTAAGTCTACATATGGGAGTGACAAACCGATTTGAAGCACGACAAGGTTAATGGTAATGGCTATCACGAAACTGAAAATGAGTACTAGATATTGACGGGGTTCTGTTGTGTAGCCAGTCACAAAAAAAAAAAAAAAAACAACCCGATATGATACCGATTTAAATCATTCATATTAAGAAGGTTAAGACTAGCAAAAAGAGGTGCAGTATGATGCCGATATGCTCCCCAAATGATATTACAGTAAGTGAGATAAGTGAGTATAAGGGTATTATACAGGGAAACCAAAATTTGCCTAGGAAGAAGTTGTAGAAATCTTTTAAGCATCCCTACACCTTTCGAAACTTTCATGCTAACATACTGAATATGATCAGTCCAGGAAAGATGAGAATCAACAGACACACCAAGAAACTCAGTAATATTTGAACGCTGTATGTTAATACCGCAAAGTTGTTTGTTTTTTATACTCTGATTAAACTGCTTAGGAGGTGAAGTAAAAATACCAAAATTGGTTTTCCTTGCATTGAGAGATAGCTTATTTGCACAAAACCAGTTGTGAACATTGACAAATTCATGTTGTATCACATTTAGTAAACAACTGAGGGTCATTAATGGAATAAAAAAAAGTATCGTCAGCATAAGGAATTACATGAAAATCATTACTAGTTCTGTGTGGATCATTGATATAAAAAATAAACCACAAAGGACATAGAATAGGGGAACACCACAAGTAATAATATTAAGTACAGAATTTACATTGTTAATGTCAACATATTGGTAACGATCAGTAACATAACTTATAAACCAATCCAGTGCAGTACCTCTAACACCGCGAAGTCGAACGCCCAGGAAGGAACCCAAATTGGTAATCACACAATTGATTTTGCTTAACAAAAAAAATATATGTAATCGAATAAACATGGGTGTTTCAAGTACTTTGGAGAGACATGGTAAAATTGAAAAAGGTCTGTGATTATTAACTGAATCTTTATCACCAGATTTAAAGGCAGGAACAACACGTGCAATTTTGAGAGAACTAGGTACAATACCCTTCTCTAACGAAAGATTGAAAAGATAGGTTTGTGGGGTGCACAGGGAATGAGCCACATTTTTGAGGATCATAGAGGAAATCCCATCAAAACCAGCAGCAGAATTTTTAGGAGAAACTATTTTATTTAGCACCTCCTCGCATGTTACTGGACTAATAAAGAGAGAGTTAACAACCGGCAGCAGAGAGTCAGCTGTTGGACAGATACAAATTATAGCTACAGTGTGAGGGGGAAATCCCAACCTGTGTAGAAGGACCAACGGCAGTAAAATAATCATTAAAGATATTTGCAACATCGAAAGGATTCGAAATACTAGTTCCACGATGAATTATCTTAGCAGGAGTAAAATCAGTACCTTGACCACATAACAGGGTATTAATTGAGCGCCACGTAGATTTCGTATTCTGCGTTCTATTGCTGAACAAAGTACTGTAGTAAAATTTCTTAGCCTGTCTGATGACAGAGGTAAGACGATTTCGAAATTGTTCATACTCGTTCAAAGCAACAGCAGACCGACTACGGAGGTACCTTTTGAATGAACGATACTTTGTACTATCAGAGTTGAGTATGGCAGTTCTTCGAATTCCGGTTACTACTCTTTTTGGTATGGGGTACCCAAGGAAGACAATTACTTAAAAGATTTAAAAATTTCTTATTAAAATTATCAAAGGTGTTTCTCCGGAGCGCAAATCTTTCTAGTCAACCCTTGCATTTCCTAAAGAATTCTGATAAAAAGCTCAACTTTGAAATTGTGTCACAATAAACATCAATTTATATTTGTTGTCTTCTATCAGAAAGCCTGACGTCCCCAACTTCTTTGGGTAAACCCTGCATCATGGGTTGTGAGAAATGTGAGTTTACAGAGATAATTCCTAGGGGGGAGGGCTACTGGCCTGGGGGTTGAAGGAACAAGTTCCACCAGTGGTCAGTGGGGGCTCTACGTTTGGGGCGCAAGAGGGGAATTTGCTCCTCCGACTTTTTCCCTAAGTAATGTTAGCAAGGAGTTAGATTACTACCAAAAATATAAAGCATACCTTTCCAGAGACTTAATTTCCTATCCAGAGATATGCTTATACCTTAGAGCTTGGGGAGGGGGATTGGAAAAGAGGCCTTTTGAGCCACAACTGAATGAAATGGCTATAGCGGTCCAGTCCGACTGAAATCAATCGGTTAGAAACAGCCGCAAATCTCTATCGAACTAACTTAACAGAACAATGCAGGCTTACAAATTATTTGTTGTTTTGGGGCAATAAAATGGAGTGAGAACTTTACTGCGAAGGGAAGTTCAAAAATGACTGCTTTGTTTCTGTAACGAGCCAGCAAAATGCCATTTCCTGCTGTCCGGGGTTCTCAATTTTTCAAAAATTCTGTGCGCTCCTCTTAGACAATATTTCGGGTAGGATTACGTTTTTTGGACATGAAAAAGCAATTCTGCCCCTCCCAAACTGAAACGCTCTCCTAAGCCTTTGTAAAAGTATAAAATACAAAACTTCAAATAGATAGGAAGCCAAACTTTTTCCGTTGGAAAATCTTCCAATGTGGTCCGAGAGCCTTAATCTGCAACATGATAACAAGAAACTCCAGTAAAACTTCAGATCACTCCCTACTTGGTTTTTATTGTAAGATTAAATTTTTTTACAAAACCCTCAAATCTTTCATAACATTAGAAATTTTTCTCCAGAATGTAAGCTTCCGATTGTTAACAGTGGCAAATTTTTTTCCAATTTCGATGGATACTCCGTAAAATAAATAACCAAAGTCAACTCTGTTAGTCATTCCGATATTCTATCTAATTTCGCTCTTGAAAGGCATATCACTAAATGAAAACCGAAATTTTTCAATTATGCCCTTAAAACCAAATTTTCTTACGTTAAATTCCAAAATTTCTCCAATATATTCAGCTCTTTATTTTCAAATCTGCGTTCAGAAAAATAAAAATTTTTCGGGCAAACTTCCTGCGTCGTCTAAAAGTCTTAACATGTAGGCCTAGTAAGGGTAAATGCATACACCCAAATCAATTTTAGCTGTCGCCTAAATGACGTTTTTTTGACCATATGAAGGGCAGATTCTTTAATAAACACCCCAACACCCTAACAAAAGCCAAATATCTCTCAAAAATTTTAATGTGTCTTCAATAAACTCCAGATATTTAAGTTTTTGTTAAAAAGAAAGCCAAAAATTCCTGCACGCTGCGCGCGCCTCAAATTCTACCAAGTCACGTCCCGGGACTAACTCATCGCCTCTGTTGGGGCCTTGAAATACTGTCCCCTGTCGGGGAGCTTTCCCCCCCCCCCCCTGTCTGGCAAATCCTGGCGCCACCCTGTCTCTCTTGCACTAAACAAAATTGTTTTAACACGGATTCATATGCACGCGAACATATCGGCCAATGATATGCTCCGAATATCAAAGTTTTATAACAGAGGCATAAAAATCAACAAACATCTTATTCAGAGGCCAATAAGGGTATTGCAATCGTCTCACGAGCATAACTGTAGGTGAACTAGAATATTATTATAGTTTTCTGAAGTGAAAAGGAGTAAATTATTTTTTGTATTTCATAATTTTCTCAAGAAAGTTTTTGTGTTAGCTAATATTGAATCCATAACGTCTCGGGATATTTTTGAAAGATCAACCATGACCTTATGAGCCGAAGTCGGGTCGAGCTAGCTTCAGTGATCACAGCTAGCTAGCATTCAACGTACTACAAGCATTACTATTGTATCAAATCTATCTACCTAACTTTGTAGTGTATTTGTATTGTTTACGTTAGTAGCATTGTGTACAAATAAGTTACAGGCTGCAGTAAGGCAAGGTCAGAGATGGGACAGGTCATTTCGTGCGAGGAAATGCCAAGTTTGAAGTTGAATTCATGCAACTCTACTGTAAGTCTGAAGACAATGAGTGGAAGTAAAATAAGTTAATTTTGGTCTAGACTGCTATGTTTACTTTGTTTTTCTCCTGGATGGTGATCGGACATTGCGTTGTTAATCAAATTTACTTTACTCTTCTAGCCAACAGGTTGCCAGCATAGGCTGGGTTAATGTGGGTTGGAGTTTTTCAAATAAGGCTTGGTATTTCCAACATAAATCGGTCCTTTTTAAAAGCCCATTAAAATATACTACACGTTGGAAATTGGCTTTAAAATTTACAGTCTTCTGAGAAAATTGAGAATGTGGGAATTTAGTTGGATATGGAGATTACAAAACAAACTATTCATCCACACAAATTAAATGTAGAGTAATATATTGTGCTTCACAAGACTGCAGTATCCAAATTTTATCAGTTGTAGATGTTTTAATGTATGCATCAATTGAAAATGTGACGAACGGAGAAAGATATAGAGATGGTCATGTATGTTCGTCAGCTTCTGTAAGATTCATCTGCAAGGACTATTGGAATCCCTGGTCAAAAAGTTCTGACAGTGATAATTTAACAGACGGCACAGAATATGTATGCCAATGAGAACTAAAACTCCCATGAAATCCCCTTGGGGAAGCATTCCCCATCTTTAGCATTTCCTATGGAAAGTACTTCCGGTGTGCCAACATTCCAAGAGAAATTTCTGATGGGATTTCATGGGAAATGTCAGAGTTTTTCTGAGGGGTGAGGGAGATAAATTAACCTCGTGTCTTGTTAATTTTTAGCTAAATGCACATATCCGTTTAAAGTTTTGAGGGTCCGGAAGCTGATCATTGATCCTAAACCACAGTTAAATCCATTTGGACATGACAGAGAATAATCAGAAAATGAATTTCTGTGTGGCTAAATTTCAAGAAGAGTTAGCGGTGGTATTGTTTAAAACTTATTCTAAGCTTGCTGTCCTTTTTGACTGTTTCAGGTATTTTGTAATACGACTTCTTTGAATGGAGGATGAACGAGTTATTTCTTTCAAAAATGTTAGTGGTTGCTTCCAGAAATCTCTGTCCATCTAACGGTATAGATAATTCAGTTTTCAGAAGAAAACACAATAAAAGGATAAAGTCAGGTTTGGTTAACATTACGTGACCCCTCAGACGTTCCAATTAGTTTGAATGAATTGCTGGACAACAAAAGCATGTGATAAGACCCTCGCAGTACTATCATTGCATACCTATAAATATATTTGTGGGAGAAAAAAAATAGTGTATGCAACCTATAAGATCCATATGTGGGCCTTGAATGGGAATTTATATCTGGACAATATATCTGATCAAGAAAAGGAATTTGTATTGGACCATTAATAATATGGACAGACACAACTTCTTAACATAAAGGAACATTGGGTCTACATATAACACGGACCGAAAATTTCCATGCAACCTAACTTAGCCTTTAAAAATTGTTATGATCCAAATTTTAGATGAGACAGGTATGGTGCGTATTTGGCAAATACCTGTGTGTGCCATACGAACGCCCCAAAGACACAAATCGTACCAATGCTACCATTTATGGGGGAATAGAAGCTACATTACGAAGAAAAACATGCAATGGTGGACATGTAGGACAACATGTTGGAACCCTGAAAACGTTAAAGAGTGACACAATGTCACTCTGTCACTATGCAGATTCTGAAAGAAGATATTTAAACTAGACAAATCAATCAAGAAAAATCTATGTACGAAATTCCCACGCTCATCAGACATTCCGCCGGCCTGGTGTGAGTGTTTAGAAATCCGTTAGTTCTCGCATAGCCTTCATATCTTATAAGGAGGATAGATATATGCAACAATTTCTTTCATCGCTATTTTCAGATGTATTTTCGTTGTATTTCGTGTTGTATTAAATAAATTGTCCATTACCGAATACAGGGTATTTCAATTAACTCGATGAGAAAGTTTAGAAAACGTTGCGTTAAATGAACATTACTGATAATCTTTTAGGGTAAATTTTCAGGAAATGTTTGTTCAATTAAAAGAACATCATCTCTAAAAGACTGCATATTATTTTTTTAGTCATATTCCGAGTACAAAATACATAAAATTCAAACAGTGCAGAAAAATGTCCTCTCTTAGGATTTGAAAATTGCATTTCAATAGCATACAGTCCTAGAAAAAATTCTGAAGTAATGCAATTTTTACCTGCTTTCGTGCATTATGAGTAGTGCAAATCTGTGATATCATCAAGGTACATTAATTTGTCAATGAATTCGGTTTAGATATAATTTTGGAGTCGCCGCATGCTGGATTTACAGGAAAAAGATATTAAAAAATTCCAACGGTACCAAATTTCAAAGACTACAATCAGAAAGTGAAATTATAAAGAAAACAAACACATTCTACAGCATGTTGCCCACGTTCTACAACTTCCTGGGGCTTTATTAAAAAAGAGGTATTCTTACAAAAATAGCAAATCTTCAAAGTGAGATATCTTCACTGTGCCATATTTTTGTTTTTCTTAGAAGACCAAGGTAAAAACAACCAGAGTATGCCTTTGAGATTAATTTTTGGAAAGTTTGAATAAATAAGTTTCATGACTTAAAAGGGGTCATCATGTATGCAATATACATTTTGCGGACCATTTTGATCAATTGTGGGAAATTTTGGTCTTTAAAATGACTACCCTACACACTTATTAATGCCCAATTTTGTTTGTAGGCTTGTAGGTTTGTAGGCTGTAAGTAACCAGGATTGAAATGTTATCAGGAGCACATTTTTTAGCTTTATTTCCTACTTTTTTTAGTTTTGGGGCACTTTTGGCACTATATACATTTTGAGTTTTTTCATATTAAGCAAACATTCAATGATTTTTGTGAAAAATTCCTCTTCCATCACCTACAGATTTTGACGTTTTGTGATAATTTTTTTTTTAACTAATACTTGGTAATTGAATGTAATTTCGAAAAAATTAAAGTGATCTGTGTAGTTATCTAGTCACTTTATGTCGAATCACGAGTCATGCCGAATCACATGGTGTCGTGACTGAAATTAAGTCGTATTTTAGTAAGTGGTTAGACAAGACCAGTCGAATCGAGTGTTGTAAGTTTTTCACTGGAGTAAGATTCGATTTTTCGAATTTGTTACCCATATGAGAAACGAGTTAGGTTCTTGACTCAAGTCAATGGTATCTTAAAGTCAAATACATGACTTTGCAGGTTGGATATATTGCCAGGTGTTGATGTCATTGTTTAATTTTAGCAGACTGACAGTGTTTGCACATTTGTGACACTGAGGAAGAGGAGAGGTGTGAAGTTTACCATCTTGCAAATGTCATATTTGGTATTTTATTTGAATGAATTTGAGTAGTTGTTGTCAAACATTCCAATCAGACTTGGATACACTCTCGACTGGAGAAATTACAACTCTGGCAGTGATAAAACTTCCTAATGTTGCATGTTTCTGTTCCAATGTTTGACGGTGATGTAAGAATCTGAAGACTTGTGGATGACAAAAGGTTTTTCGTCACGCTCAGTGATTATTTTCGGAAACCTATTCCCTGTACTTCCGTTTTCTATTCCCCAAAAGATAAAACATGAATCTTTATTTTGAGACTACAAAAGAAACTAATGAAATAAGAAACAACATTGTGGCTAAATGCAGTCAAGGGAGCGCAGAGTCTCAAAGTGGGACTTTAGAGATCGTTAGAGTTTGGTAGTCACTTAACTTAAAAGCATAAAATTACACCGACATGTTTTTCACAGTCAAGTGAAAAAACATATATTAGTTTTGTTTTCCTTCATTTAAGCCTTCAACGACGTTGAAGAATACATCTTCTTTGTCCTGACTGGATACTTCATTCGATCAACCTCTCACCACAAAAGTGTCCACAGAGAGGTTTCAGGATAAAGTTTGAGGCCTCACCCTTGCCCTATTAAGTAAATAATTTTTAATGAATTATTCCATTTCCTTATTAACGTTTCCAAACAATACTGGCAAAAATTTTAATATTGAAACTCTTGTCTAATGGTGTCAAATCTCTTTTGGAACAAGTATTCAACAATTTAATTCTAGACAATTAAGGCAAGAAATTAGGATAAAAAGTCACCATAAAGGTGCGCAAAGGAGACTCCCAACTAAGTTACAGGTCTGTTGCTCGTATCAAAAAGATGTGCAACAAGGTAGCCAGGTTTATATTGATGTACGGGTCCCAAAGGACTAAAAATAATGTTCAAACCCGAAATCGTAAAATCCAACAGTACAAATACTTCTTTGGAAGAGTTTTCTGATGTTATTTTAAAACCGTGTCATCCGCTTTGTTGAAAATCTCAACACTCTCCCCGGGGATGGTTATATCTGGAATACTTTTATTTGAGTTAACGAGCATGTTTTTTGTTCTATAACGAAAATGATGAAACGAAAAGCGGGCAACCTTGTCTTAGACTTTTCGTAACTTTTAAATAATTAATGGCATGCCAATTGTTCAGAATCCATGTAGACCTATGACTGAATAGGCGACGAATCAACAAAAGAAAATCATTCCCACAATTGAAAGCAAGGAAGGGCATTGTTCAAAAACTTCCAATCCAAGCAATCAAATGCCTCAAAATCCAAAAAGAGTAAGGCTCCAGGAACCCTCCGTTTGTGTCACGAAATTAATGACATCTAGTATTAGTCGAATGGCTTTCCCCAATGCAATGCCCCTCTAAGTAACCTGTTTGTTCCCTATTAGTTATATCTGGTAAATCACCCTCTAAACGATGAGTTAACCATTCAGACAAAATTGCTTAATCTGTGTTATGTATCGAAATAGGACGCAGTTTTTAGATATCTGTTTAAAACAACCGGCTTTGGAATAAGAGTGATATCAACTCTGTCTGTCTCCTCTGGGATAAAACCTCGTCGAAAGACGTAATTAAGGGAGTTCACCACCAATGTCCAAATATCTTCCCTGAAAGTCTTTGAAACTCTTACTGGTACATCATCGGATCCAGGTGACTTTTGAGTTGGCATGGTATGTAAAGAACAAGAACACTTCTTCAGACAATTTTTTATAGAACTCTTGTAGAATGTCTGTAGAATCTCGATTACCTCATTATTATTTAAAACTGTTCATTCGTAGTAGTCTCGTTTAGTAGTGATGGTAGATTAGTATATATAAAGGAAGAAAGAGTATTTTTCTCACTTTCTTCAATCGATCGTGCACGAAAGCAAACAGTTACACCGTTCAGGTTAAAATCATATGTGATATTTAATGCAAGCTCAGCCTCAGAGAGATGATCTTTACCCTGATCTGAGGGGAATTTTGCCTGTTTTTGATCTACATAGGTAATACGGTTAAGAAAGTACTCCTCATTAAAACACGTTGAATAGCAAGAAACTGTGAGTAAGCAATCGAGACTGACCGAATGTTAAGTTTGTTAACCTCTTACACAAAACTCAGATCCCATTCCTATAGAGGAAGACGGAAGCAACCGTCATGTACCAAATACTGTCAAAACGTTTCAGTTGTTGCCGTGCACTTCGTTAAGATTCAGAGACTTTGATAACGAATGCAGGTTTCCGACATGTTGATCCACGTACCGTGGTAACTACACTTAGGCCTTGTCACACCACTAACGTGGTAATCCTCTGGGCACACAAGTGACAAAGTTTCCATAAAGATAAAACCCAGACGACCTCCCGGATTGGCATCTGCCTGGTTGTGTCTCCAAAACCCAACGTTTGGTTCTCTTGGTCTTGGGCATGATATTTCTAGACAAAATGCACGCAAAGATAGAAAGTGTGTATGTTAAGTGGACGTATTTTTTCAACGCCATCAATCGCAGTTAATTAGGTCATGAATCCTCTGATTAATCAAAGAAATTGTTACTCTGAAATAGTAACTGTCTGGAAGACAGGAGAGTTGCATTTTTACAGGTAATTAAGTTGAAATTTCAAGTAATTATTGTAAGAAAAAAATCTTTTGTAACGTAGAGTCTGGCAAAAGTCTAACTAAGCAATTCATGTTAAGGGAATACCCTCTTAAATTCATTGGAAAGAATATGGAAAGAGCCAACAAAGTATCAAGGCAAGAACTTTTGAAATACAAAAAGGCCACTATACTTGAACGGCGCTTTCGATAATGCACTTGTCCTGAATTTCTGACAGCCCCTTAATCTTAGAAAGATTCTTTTAAGTGGCAAAATTCCTCGACCTTTAACACCTTCAGGGAACTCTCCGTGTAACAAACCAAATGCCAAATATGTTAGCATATCTGTACCTTATCCCTCATAACCCCCTCCTAACACGTAATTCACCACCCGTTTCACACACATTGTGTTTCCCCAGTCAATACAGTTAAACAAATACGCTACCCAAATTGAAGTGCAAGTTAAACAAATATGTGTGGTAAACCGTTCTCAGGTAGCATCTTGTTACTGAAAATACGTTTTTCCAGCAAAAAAATACAATTGACACTAATCTTACGAGGGGTTTTACAGCAAGCTTCATTGCATTGAAATGTGCGTTTTCGCCCACAGGCTGTACTCATAATCAAGAAAATATAACTGTTATAAGTGAGCCCCCGATGTTTCATGCTGTTATTTTATAACAATTAGAATATCGCATGAGCACACAGAATAATGTTCGCTCGATTTTGGAACCAAAGATAGCAAACAATCAGTTGAAAAGAAAATGCTAAAGAAAACTGCACACCTGTGACTCCCCAGTGTTCCACAACCCAATGCATATGATCCTGTGGGTGTTCAGTGAAGTGCCATTACGACATCATCATAAGGAAGGGGGTTAGGGCATGAGATTAATCCATTTCTATGACGTACCTTTAAAAATAATATTAGCAGAAATTGTTTCTCCGTTGCTTTCACATTTGTATGTCCCGCTATCTGATTCTGAAGGATTATCTATTCTTAGTCGCTGAACATTGTGTTTTCTGAAATACCTTTCAGATACAGTCAATCCATTATCCTTGTATATGTTAATCGAACGCCGACTCAAAGTCTGTAACTTGCAGTTTACATACACGTGACCGCTTATATTATACACTATGAACGTGCCGTTCTCTGTAATGTTCTGAAGTTTCGTGTTGCCAACGGAGATGACAAAATCTGTTAAATCTGAAAAGACATAGTGTGCATAGGGCATTTACAAAATTTAAAATACTTCCCAAACTTATTCCACAGATTTATGCATTGGTGTCCAAGTTCGAGGTATGGCAATGCAATTAATTTGAACTACTTGAAATTTTCATTTTCTCTTACCACAACGAGCACGATTACCCAACCACTGTCCATCCTCACAGCGTCGTGTCACTGAGCCATAAAATTGTTGTGTCGTTGGCTCCTTGCATCTCGAAGTTACAAAATCTCCATCCGAAAATGTTTCTTGCTCATCGAAAGGCGTATAATTGCTTCCTACAAAGGCATCAACTAAAGTCCCTACTTCCGGCGTGGGACAGGATGTCTCTTGTTCATTTAATCCATCTAATTAAAATTTCGGAAACATTTAGTTAATGTAGATAATGATTAAATGGGCAAATTTAGTATTTACATTCATTACGATAATCCTGTAAATGTGTGTAAGAAATGAGTTGTTTCCTTGAAATTTTAATTGTTTTTCGACTCGTTCAAAGACCTTAAAACGCAGCAGAGCACAAGCACAATTACACAACAGTAAGTTACAAAGAAGAAGGTCACACCTATACACAGTAAAGCATAACATAACACAACTGAATGGAAAAAAATATTATATATATAGGTAAACAGATTGAAATGATAAAAAGTGCTAAAATTCGGAAGAAAGCTCCGCAACGTTTCGGGTATGTTCCCTTCATCAGGCGGAAAAATAATAACTGATCAAAAAAACGATATTCAAAAGAAACAACAAACTCGTGCCGATACAACTCGATCGGCGCGCGTACAAAGGCCAAGCACCTACGTCAACGCGTTGTGTGTCTTGTTATGTCCCCATCAACTCCTTACAATCGTTTCTAAGTCCTTGTAGTGCACTACAGGAGCGAATGGTTTTTCTCGTAGTTCTTTACTTAGGACCAGCAAAGGTGAGAACGTTTCGACTAAAGAACCAAAAGCCCCATTTGTGGTTGCTCATAATCCTCGCTTACCTCCCTTACAAGAAACCATTAATAAACACTTCCATATTCTTTCTATGTCAGATAAAATGAGGGAAATCTTTGTTTCACCACCAAAGGTAATTTATAGACAACCCCATAACTTAAGAGATTTGCTCGTAAGAGCGAGAGGGCCGAGAAACACTCCGACAAATTTGGGGAATCACAGGTTACACGAAAAAAACTGTGTTACTTGGAGGTTATGTCAGTTAAAGACTCCTTTAAAAGTTTTTATACAGGGAAAGTTTTCAAAATACTAGGTAGTTTTAACTGTATGTCGATCGGGGTTATTTACCTTATTAATTGTTTTGATTGTGGGAAGCAGTATGTGGGTGAGACGGGGAGCCAATTAAGACAGAGACATCGGGGTCATAGGCAAGAACTGAAAAAAGCTAACACTCCTCTTGGGAAACATTTGTTGTAAGGTTTTCAATTTAATCGCCATTCAATCGGTCGAGGGACGTAACAAAACACAGAGGGAACAAAAAGAACTTTTTTGGATACACCAACTCCACACGTTTGCACCAAAAGGGATTAACATTCGAAAAAGCCACAGTTCATAGCCGTTTTTTGTATTTGTATTTTTACATGGGTTGGTAATTCAGTTTACTTGACGAAGGACAGTTGACCTGTTCGAAACGTTGTATAGTTTTTCCGTTGGTTTACGTTTTCTGTTGGAAAAATTTAGTAAGTGTTTTCGATTTGTTTTACTATGTATCCTTCTGGAAACACGAAGAGAACTTTTGAGTACGGTGGAATTTATATACATACATACATATATATATGTTTATATGTATATATATATATATATATATATATATATATATATATATATATATATATATATATGTTCTACACCTTACCAAAGGTCCACAAATTGAAAGATATTGTTGGCCGACTCTGGGAAGGGGATGAACAACCTACAAACACAGAAGCAATTGAATTCGTTCGTTCTAACAGCATACCAGTCCCTGGCAGGCCCATTGTTTCCGGCATCGGGACTCTGACTGAATACATCTCGGCCTACGTTGACCAACACCTACAACCTCTACTTCCTACCATCCCAAGTTATATTCAAGACAGCACTCATTTTATAAATAGACTACATGAAATTACGTCCTTGCCCAAAGATGCCATACTCGTGACGATGGACGTGACTTCGTTATATACAAATATCCCCCATGAGGAAGGTACAACGGCCTGTTTTAATTTAATGAGGAAAAATTCTGTCACTGGGTACTCTGAAGTAACGAGTTTAATTCGATTCATTTTGAGCCACAATAACTTTCAGTTTAATGACATTAATTATTTACAGGTAAATGGGACGGCTATGGGTACAAAAATGGCACCGTCATATGCCAATATATTTATGTATCATGTGGAAGAGGGAATTTTGATGCAATCTTCAAACAAACCCTTATTCTATGTACGATATATAGACGACGTTTTTATGATTTGGGACAAAGGGCTGGATAATCTAAAACAATTCTTTTATGTTGCTAACAGTTTTCATCCTTCCATCAAATTTACTTTTGATTATTCCTTTAAGACTCTGCCCTTCTTAGATGTTCTGGTAATGATTGGAGACGGTAAGATCATCACGTCCGTCTACACTAAACCTACAGACAGACATACGTATCTCCACTTCAATGGTTTCCACCCCCGTCATACCAAACACTCTATTGTTTACAGCCAGTTCCTTCGGTACCGCCGTTTATGCTCCACTAATAACATTTTTGTGGAAAGGGCCACTGAATTGGTAAACTTTTTTCTCAACAGAGGATATCCCTAAAAACTCCTCAACAATTACTTTCATAAAGTTCTTGCTACACCGAGGCATAATCTCCTTCGGTATCGCACAAAATCGAACTGTGACCGCATTCCCTTAGTCATCACATACCACCCATCCAATCGCACCCTTACCCACAATATCAAGTTTCTTTACTTTCCAACACACGCCACCTATCATGTTATATTTATATATATATATATATATGTATATATATATATACATATATATATATACATATATATATATATTCATATATATATATATATTTATTTATTTATATATATATATATATATAATATGATAGGTGGCGTGTGTTGGAAAGTAAAGAAACCAAATAACAAAAGAACACAAAAAATGGATACATTCATTTCCAACTAAGTTATAAATACGTGAATACAAAATATTTCGGGCTTATATGACACAACCCTTCATCAGTTATACAAAAACACTAGTGCAAAAAAGACTGGATACACGTACTCGTACAGCTTCTCTTTGGTATCAACCGCTTGGGTGCCCATGAACGCCAAATCCCTATTCAGACCCGGCTTATGATTGTTAAGTGAGATGATGATTTGTAACTCCCGGTTACATCTCTGCTGGGCGCTTTTAAAATTGCCGCCAGCGGATCTCCGAAGATATATATATATATATCCGAAGATATATATATATATATATAAATATATATATATATATATATATATATGGCACTGGTCCACTGATATATATATATACATATATATGTGAATATATATATATACATATATATATATATGTGTATATATATATGTATATTATATAAATATATATATTATAAATACTGTTGGGTTAAGTTGGGTTAAGAACAATGGAGAACAATGGAGAAGGTCGCTACGTCACTCGAATAACTATATATATTTTATATATATATATATATATATATATATATATATATATATATATATATATATATATATATATATATATATATTTATATATAAGTGAACCAGTGCGGTATTGAAAAGTCGCATGAAGACCTTAGGTCATTTTTTCCTGAAACATAGGCATTGCCTTATACTGAAAGAGGATTTTTATTTTTTTGAAATGGAAAACTTAGCCTCAAGCAGGATTCGAACCAGCGACCTCCCGTTTACAAGGCGGATGCTCTGACCACTGAGCCATTGAGGCCTATGTGATTGAGCGCGGTCAACTAATTATAAATACAGTTGGGTTAAGTTGGGTTAAGAACAATGTAGAACAATGGAGAAGGTCGCTACGTCACTCGAATAACTATATATATTTTATATATATATATATATGTATATTTATAAACATACATACATATATCGATAGCTGCATCGCACCTTAGGTCGACACGTTCTGAAAAGCTACTTCAGGTCCACAACCACATATCTGAATATGGAAAATGTATACTAAAATACCACGAATAAATTTAACAGCCTCTCAAACAATATATATATATATATATATATAAAGTATCTTTAATGTGTGTTACATATACACAAGGTGTAATTAAATATACGTAGTTTTCGTAATTTTTAATTCCATAACAAAAGTAAAATGGTCGGTCACACAAAAGTGACATTCAAGTTTAATTTTTGTGACTGCATTTCTCTTTTCAACGGATATATTCGCCGAACGACTCGAAGCTTAAAGCAAAATTTTCAAGTGAAAAAAATCTCATATATAGTTTTAATATTGTAAAGGCTTTAAAAATAACGGATTTACATGTAAACCTGAAGGCTAATCATTCATTCTAAAATCGATATACTAGAAGTGGCAATGGAACCGCCAAATATGAATACAAGGGATTGCGGTAGACCAGAAGCTTCATTTCATTACCCATCACATACTACGGGTGGACTTATTTGTCACAAAATGGAAACGTCAACTTTCACTTTAGAAATCCTTGTTAAATTATGTTTTCGTTTTTGTTAGATGAATTAGCGGAAATTTCAAGAGAGATGTTTATATGAAACTACTGAGAAATTAAGAAGAAGAGTGGGAGAAGTGAAAAGTGCAGGAGAATTTTAGAAGAAATACACCCGAAGAGTTTATAAGAAAAGTTTCCAAAATTGTTGTCTACATAGGGGACAACGGGATGCAGCATTTGAGCGAACGGTGAGAACTAGGTTTATAGCAGGGAGATGACAGAAGCAAAACGAGAATCATTCTTACTACCAAGGAATGCAGATCTAATCTAAATTTGCTTGATGTATTAGTTAATGCACTTGTTTTCAAATTTAATTTTATTAAAAGACGACAAGTCTTTTTTGTCATCTGTATAAAGGTAGCTGCTATGCTGGTGGACGACCGAGTGAAATTGTGACAACGACGTAATCTTAAAAACATTTTCGAAGGAGTTAGGTACGAAGCGTTTCAGACGAAGAGACCTAAGAACCAGAATTAACCGATTGATTTCTCAAAACGAGAAAGAGACACAAGTGGAGACTCGTATTCGAAAATTTTTCAACTGGAATTTCCCGACCTTTACTGCGCATGTCAATATCAATGCCTAAGTCACCTGCTGAAGAAATGGACCTGCTATCGCGACCAATCGTATCATTTGGCTTAGTTATGATAGAAACCATTTGGCAATGACATCCTCATTGTCAACTGAAAAAACATCTGGAAATCCCAAAATGGTGTACCAGTGCAACTGAGTTTGAACCGTTGTATTATTTCCTTTCCTGGCAGTAGAAAGTGTGGCAGACATGCCTGCGCACCATGCTTTAAAAGGGGTATAAACTTATAGACCGGGAGCCCAGAAAGGTCTATTGATCTGGGAAGGTTTCCAATTTTCATACTCACCACTGGGTCCGGCATGGTTCCTAAGTCACGGAACTGGACGTTTCCCCGGTTCTCAGTGTTGGGTATAAAAATGGGGGACCATTAACCACAACCCCAGAAGTAGACTTGATGACCTCGGAAAGGATACCCAACTAAACTTATCGCAAATCATTTGCCGTTCCTTGGTGTATAAGAAATGGCCATTGCCAGAAATTTTAAATGTTGGGAGGGGTGTCCCAGATGCCCCTTAAGGAGTCCCAGGATAAGCAAGGTCAACGGGACTTTTGGGGGTTGCTCAAAAACACTTGACTCTAAATGATCATATCGAGGTAAAAAGAAATATGACAACCACCGGATACTTAAAGTGTTGGGAGGAGCTGGTGATGACCCATTTCTTATACCTGAGGAGTAAAGTAAGTGACCACGGGTGATTTTGCCTAACGCAACTTACTGGAAATAATTCAGTATAACTTCCTTAATATGTCATAGCAGTAGGCATACATTTTAAGTTTAGGGATGAAGGCTACCAGAAGCCCTAAAATGCACCCTCGGGGCCGAGACCTAGATTTCAAAGTGAGATTACCCTAGGAAAAGTACAACGGTTAATTTTTCGTTGTCCATATGTGAATAAAGAGTTGCCGTGCTCGGACGTTACGACAGTCGATGTGTCCTTCAAGACTTCCCAGACTGAATCTGCTCTGAGTGTGAGAATGCTAGAGCCGGTGTTTCAAAGTGAATGTATCGTGCTTGCACGCTACATTGTAAAAGGGAAAGCTGCAAATATCATTTTCATACTATGCTTAAAAATCTCTCTGCTTGTTTTTAAACAGATCTCATTCATTTAAGTTAACCCGCCTTACTAAAAAGAGGATGACTATGCCAGAAATGAACATGACAAAAGAATAATCACAAAGAGTGGACCAAATAATAGTACATCCTTGCTAATAAAACTTGAGGAGTCCATTAACCCGATTAAAAGGACCCTGCGAAAGAATAATTTTTATTTCAAATTTGTACAAGGGTCTGAAAAATTTGAGCATCCTTTAGACTAGTTCTATAGTCTGGCAATCTGGCAATTTTTAGTAACACAGAAAAATCGTTATTCCGCCTGAATTTTCCAAAACTTCAGTCAAAAATTAAAAGGCATTAAAGTAGGGATAATTTCTTTCATTAAAGCTCAAACTGATAACACAAATTGTGACATATACAATTCTGGCAGCTTATACGACATAATTCCCTATAGTCTCTTTTCAGAGTATTGTCCATCATTTCGCCCGAAATGGTTGAATCATATCCGAAATGTTAAAAAGAAAACTTTCATAAACAATTAGAAAGCAAGTCAAAGTAAGCTTTCATGAACAATCAGAAACAGAAATGGATTCTTCTTCAGCATAACTTTATGATCTTGGGAAAAAACTTTGGGGTAAAAGATTTGCCCGAAATGTTAGACTATTCGGAAAAGGGCAAGATAAAACATTGTATTGTCATACAATGTTCTATCCTGAAGAGTGATGTTTTTTTTAACCTCACGAAACAAGCTTGTAGATATGACATTTTAACTTTTAGATTGACTTTTAGCATTTTATAATTTATCTGCTCCTACTTTGTTGAGCACTCTAGCATCTGTATGGTCCCAACCTTCATATTCCTAGATGTATTACTTCACTGTACTATTGAAAGGCAGTTAATTAAATTCATATTTATAACTTTGATTTTTTTGTATCGGAAGAGCTGTACTTTACATTATCAAAATTATTTTTTATTTTGATAGGTCGGTCGGATGAGTTGCAACCTGAATTGTCTCAGGGTAAATGATAGCCAAGGATTACTTAGGCCTAGCATACATCAGATTGCCATTTGTTGCTGAAGATATGAAATTTCCGGAACCTGCCTATTATTTTCATGAAATAGTTAAAATTTATATTCCAAGTTATACCCATTGTCTTTGTACCTAAATTCTTGATTAATATTCTTGAAGTGTCAAAATGGTATCAGTGTTCAATGTTGCACGCATAGATATACTGGAATTGTTGTGTTATGTAGCAAGGATGGCAAACAACCAATTTTTCACCTTTTCAGTTTTATTTGAAAAAAAAAATAAGTTATGGCATTTAATTTTTTCATTTGAAAAAAATAAATCGTTCTTGCTCGTAGAAAAAATTACCTTTTGGTCAATAGACTTCACAACACTTGATATGTCTGTCAGCAACAATTAATTGTATAACAGAGGACGACTACGTAATTTGCGGCAATTTGTATTCGATAATCTTTTCGTGTCATCGACCTAGACCTTATAGCATAACCCGCTTCCAATAATCAACGTGTCTTGTAATGCACATGGTTTCTTCACCGACTTCATCGACTTATGGACCACGACTAGCAGGCTAAGGGAGCACTTGCTTAGGACCAGGAGTAATGTCAGCATATGTGTAACAACTGACACTATTTTTGATCTCTTTCGGTATTCGTAAGGCAACTAATTATGCAAATTATCATCCTTACTCGGTATCTCAGGTTTCTCTTTCTACACTTAAATATGAAGTACGTATGTTTTCCATAAGTCATGTACTGCCCATATTTGTGGACCTTCTGACTTATATTCAATGAAGTTTTACCTTACATAACACAGATAATTTCAAGCACACGCAGAAAAAAGAAATGTGGGTACCTCATTTTGAAGCACTATCTGCCTTCATCTTTCAGACATTTATCTTTCTTAAATCTGCTGGTTAATATCAAATACCGGGTGATAATATGATTGTCAAATTAGCGTTTGCAGGATTAATACGTTTTTAGTCTAGTTAATGGACAAAAGTTTGAAAAGTCATGATGTGCCATTATTTGGTCCATTTATCCAAGGCTTTGCATTCCTTTGCTATGTTTATCTGTGGCAATGAACGTCCTTTATATCTAATAGAGCGGGTTAGCTGAAATGATTACAATGTGTTTAGAAAACAAGAAAAGAGATTTTGCAGGCTGCCTTGACCAAGATTTTACCTGGTTATAGCTTTCTATTTTAAAATGTAGTGTGCATACATGGAACATCCACTGTGACTCACTGGTTCTATCATGCTCACAATAAGGCATGCGATTCCCTCTGGGGCGTTACTCTTTTTCTCTTGAAAATCAACAGCATCGCCAATGTGGTTAAGTTTGGGATTGAAAAGTCTTTGTCCGTTGATGACTTCTCTATAACCTGTTCCTCAAGAAACATGAGGTCTATAGAGAGACAATTGCTAAACTGGCTGAATAAGATCCAACACTGGGCTAACGAAAATGGATTCCGTTTTTCACGAAAAAAGACGGTTTGCATGTATTTTTGCAAACGGACAGGCTTGCATTGCGACCACGACTTGAACCTGAACGGCGTTTACATCCAAGTCGTTCACCAGACTAATTTACTTGGAACTGTTTTCGACAGTAAGCTCAACTTCGAAGCCCACATTGACCATCGAAGGCGGAAGTGCCAAGGGGCGCTTAACCTTTCGAAAGTTATCTCGAAGATGGACTGGAAGGTCCAAACTTGATTACGGTTGTGTTGTTTACAGCTCTGCATGTGAGTCCTACATCAAGAAATTCCTCCCTATTCATAACCAAGGTCTTCCCTTACTCCAAATCCAGATATGGGCCAGATATGAAATTCCATATATGGGGCGGATGTGGATTTCATATCTGGCCCATATTTGCTGCAGATATGGGATTTATATCTGGGTCAGATAAAAAATTGGTCAGATATAACCTTGATTTGGCCATAACCAGATCTAATCCATATATGGGTCGGATAAAATTTTATCTGGATCAGGTTTATATCTGGACCAGATATGAATTATATAATGCAATACCATACATGGTTTATATAAAGCTATTCCGTACTGATCCCATGTAAAGCAGTATCATATCTGGTATATATAAAGATTCACTGTATTGATCCCATATTAAGGAGACAAGTATGGTGCATATACGTCCCATATCTGTTTCGTATATGACTGGACCAAATTTTATTAGTACACTACCTTTGTTTAAAGCGTATCAGAAGTCTTCTGAGCCAGCATTATGTGAAGGGTTATCTGAACATCTATAATAAAGTTAAATGTCCATTGTATAACATTGACTTAAGTATTTGAAGTTGTTAAATTACTTAATAGTGAAATTCCTACTTCTAAATACTAACACTGCATTGTTGGCATTGTTGGTTTAAATTATCATATGGGGCAATATCCTAACACAAATTTTGTTGAGGGTTTCATGATTTTTCACATATTACCTCCATAATCACAATAAAAAGAAGATCAAGGTCCTAAATTCCTGACCACGCCCACATTGGAAAGTCATTTGCATATGTTAGTATAATATGGCTAAATATCGTTTGAATGTTCTGATTTTGGCTTGCGGATACTTGTTCAGCTTCCAGAGAAGATGTAGAACAGGTACCCAAATTAGACCAAAAAGTATTAATATGGCTACGTAAAAGTTAATATGTAATTCTGCCATGGTGTTTTATTCAGTTATATCTGGCTTGATATGACCATATTAAATTGTATTTGCATATCTGGAAAGGCGTTTCATCAAGTTATATCTGTCTTGCTGTGGCCATATAAAACTTAATTTGCATATCGGGACAAGGATTGAATCAATTTATTTCTGGCTTGATATGACCATATCAAATTTTATTTGCACATCTGGGAAGGCATTTCGGCAATTAATATCTGGCTTGATATGGCCATATAAAACTTTATTTGTATAGCTGGGAAGGCATTTCATCAATTTATATGTGGCTTGATAAGGCCATATAAAACTTTATTTGCGTATGTGGGCTTTTCTTGAATCAAGTTATATCTGGATTGATATGGCCATATAAAACTTGATGTATTATATCAAGGCATCTAAATCTGGCTGTATATCTGGCTTGATATGATAAAGGCTTTGTTTGACCAGATATATCCAGATATCAATCCATATCCGATTTGGAGTAAGGGTTAGGATCTGTCTGGGAGCTCTCCGTACCTCCCTAATTCAGAGTCTCTACATCGAAGCGAATGAACGACCTCTCCACTTCAGATGGAGGAAGCTTTCACTCCAGTTTGCCCTCAACTGAGGAGTGGTATCCTCAATCCGACCTTTAAGACAGCCTTCAATCACACGTTTAGTGATGATTATGTGAGGAAACCACCAGCTATCCCTCCGTTTGCTATTGTCGTTGAGAAAGATGTGCCGCAAGTGTATAGCAACTCTGACTTTGTGGCATAATTTTCGTTTCCCGCCACGCCACATTGGAAGTTAGAAGAACCATTCATTAACCCCAGTTTAAGGGAATATACACAGAACTCAACAAATGAACCTGTGGTTTGTGCTACCTTTCATGAATTGAGACAAAAATATAATCAGTATCAAGCAATCCACATTGATGGCTTTAAAGCCACAAACATGGTTGCGGCTGTGGCATCAAGTTGTGATGCATCCTCGCAAATTGGACTACCGAATGTTGCATCAATATTTTCTGCCGAAATCCAGGCACCGAAGATTGCATTCGATTCGATTAAGGAATGGGATAGCGACGGTTCATTGTGCTCACAGACTCACTTTCAAGCCTTTTGGCACTACAGGGCAATTAGCTCAAGCACCCTGTCGTAATAGATTTCCGTGAAGCTTACTCAAAGTTGGTTCAACTACGTAAAACAGTTGTGCTTGCGTGGGTCCCTAGTCACATGGGTATCGAGGGAATGAAAGGATAGATGTGCTTTCTAAAGAAGCCGGAAGCTAAAGAAAATGGACGTCACAAACATCTACTTGCCTCGCACTGACTTCCGTCCTTACATCAATGGCCTTATAAAATCAAAATGGCAAGAACTGTGGGATTCCTTCTCCAAAAAAAAAAAAAAAAAATGTACCGAGTAAAAACTACGGTAAGAACTGAGGGAAATGGAGTCCTCACTAAACGGAGGAATGATTTAGTCCTGACTGGGGCCCACATTGGCCACACTTACCTTACCTATGCCTATTTACTTCAAGGGGATGAAAAACCATACTGCATTCCCTGTGACTGTGCTGTCACCGTCAGTCACATTCTTGTTGACTTCTGAAGACTCCCATATTCGCCAGAAATATTACACCGTGCCGACCTGAAAACCTTGTTTGAACAAACAGATTCTCTTCGTATTATTCGCTTTCTTAAAGAAAGTTTACTGTATAGAAATTTTTAACACGACTCCCTCTCTCGCTATCCTTTTCATGGAAATTGCCCCCGTTTTATTACTTTTGTAGTTAGTTTTTTTCCGAACAGTGTAATTTTTTCTTTCTTGGTAACACTGTATAACACATTCGTGTTTGTTTGTCGTTACACCCTGTCTAACTAACTGGAGCGTCTTGAAGACACGATGGTTACGGTCAGTTTTTATATTCACAAATGTACAACAAACAATTAACCGTTATGCATTGGATACGGAGAGTTACGTACCTTCCTATGAAATCTAATTCTTGGCCCCTAGAGTGCATTTGAGGGCTTCTGGCAGACCTTACCCCTAAATTTAAAATGTGCTTATACTGCTATGACATATTTACGAATCATACTGAAATATTTGCGTTAAATTGGGTAAGGCATAATCACCTGAGGTCATTTACTTTTTCCCCGGGATAGGGAAGGGGTCATCACTTGCTTCTGGCATACCCCCAAACACTTTAATTGTCCGGTGGTAGTCATAAATCTTTTTACCACGACATGATGAACATTCAGAGTTAAATATTGTTCGGTAACCCCCAGGAGTCGCATTTACTTTACTTACACGGGGACTCTTTAAGGCGCTTCTGGCTGACCCCTCCCAACATTTAAAATTTCTGGCAATGGTTATTTCTTATACACCAAGGAACGGCGAATAATTTGGGATACGTTTTGTTGGGTAACCTTAACTTTACGAGGTCATCTAGCCTACTCCCCCGGGAGTCATCTCTGGCGCCTGGCAGACCCCTCCCAACAATTAAAATTTCTGGCAACCCTCATTCAAAGATTTGGGTGTAGAGTTTTTCAATATGGAGTACTTTCAGGATGTAACCTTCCTTGGTCATCTAGCCTTCCTAGGAGTTATGGCCCCCAGTTCTGTACCCAACACTGAAAACCCGGCAGACGTCCAGTTCCTTGACTTAAGTAGCATGCCGGACCTAGTGGTGAGTATGAATATTGGTAACCTTCCCAGGTCAATAAACCCCTCTGGGCTCCCTGTCTGTTATTGTGCCAAGTGTTTCTTGCTAAGAATGTCTTATTTCAACCAAATCACAATGAAGTAACCGTTTAAACACATACAATATTCCGTATGCTGGAATTCCGACATTAGTTTTGCTTAAAGGACCAATCCACTTACCCCAAACTTCAATTCTAGTAGGAGTATACCAAAATTCTCAATTGGCTCTGCTCTTTGATTGACAGCTAATTTAAGCAATGCACAGTACCAAAGCTAGTATTACATAGCATGAACTGTACTGGTAGTGTTTGATTATGAACATTGAGCTCTTCTGTACTCACACTGAAGCAATAAACTGAGATTGCATCTGAACAAGGATGATTTTCAGACAATTGTGGAAGGGGCTTAAGTAAGAAGGACGGGTGCGTTAGTTTTGTATGAAATGAGAGAATTGCGCTTTTAAGAAGTATTCACGAAGAGAACAATGGTCAAATATTGTCGAAATGATTAATATCCTAACGATACTCTCTGATGCATAAAATATCGATCAGAAAGACCAGAAAGTCAGTTTCTTTACTCTTACTTCAAAGTAAACGATTGGTGCTCAATGCCATAAGTCATAGTTACGAGGAGATACCACTACATTATGTTGGTGCAGTGACAGTGACAAAATACACACAAGGTTTTGTGTATTGGTGCATCCCATTTATGTTATACCATTTTTAACGCATTATATCCTTTTAACTGTAATTTGAGCAGCACAACATTTATATGATCACATCAAGCCAGATATTACTTGTTAAGAATCCGTCCCTGATATGAAAATCAGGTTTGATATGGTCAAATTAAGCTAGGTATAACTTTTCCTAGATTTCCATTTTCTATGTTTTTTTTATGTATTATTTGATTCGATGATTGGATTATGTTATTTCCAAATTGAACTGCTTTGGATACGGCATCACCCGTTACTAACATTGCAGGTATTTCGTGGCTAAACACTTGCTAATAACCGGTTATACTCAGGAAACTTATGCAAATGATTTGCATATTTGTGCAGAGCGAGGTACTTGACGTATATTTCAAAATTGCAAGGAAAATATGCACTAAGCAGACAAAAAAAAAACAGTTAAATCCGTAATTCAGTTTTAAAGAAGAAGCTCAGATCTATGTATTCCCATAAAATAGGAAATTTTAAAGCATTTCTTTTTAAGTATTTTCATTGTGAGAGGACTCTCTCTCTGCTGGTCTGCAATTGTTCGTTTTAGAGTGTGGACCATAAGACCACAACTGTCAGTATAAAGTAATGAAGATATAGTTCAGACATGAACTATGGCTGTCACAACAGATTTCGACAACAAGGCAAGATAATAGTTTTTCCCATGTTAGTAAATCCAATTATGAAAGGGTAAAGAAACAAATTCATACCTCCAGTGCAAACTGTTAAACTGTTACCAGGATTTCCTGTACGAAGTTCACCTTGTGAACAAGTGTAATAATTTCGTCCAACAGGTAGTCTACCAGATTGACATCTTATAAACAGGTAATTTTGGCCTTGTTTTGTGCAAGATCCGTCCGTTTCCGAAGTGTATGCACCATTTTCGATGTTTGGTACAACACACCGATTTTCTGGACAAATTAGACCTTAAAAGAAATGAAGAGGTGAAGTCATGTTAATCTAAGCTGCTGCTTTGCTGCATTTCATACGTATATGAATGTCAGCTCATATCATTTAGTACTCTAGGAAACCGAACCGTATCGACACATATACTGGTCCTGTTCATCAAATGACGGGATTCCTTAAACCTTGAAAAACATTTTATTACCCAGACATATTTGGTAAGATCGTCTCTAACATAAACACTTTGAAAAAGTCTAAACTTTACAAGCCTCTTTAGATGTTTACAGATTTTCCAGAATTTTTTTTTATTTCAAATTACAGAGAAGCTACGTAAAATTGACAGTATGCAAGTTTTATTTTAACATAAATTTCATGGTAGCAGAGCTGTCAGGGAATTTCTGTTATGTCAAATCACATTTAACCTCAGTTAAAAGTCTGAAACTGTTATTTAAAATTATTGTTTCTGACTTTACTCGTCGTGTAGACGCTTTTGACAAGCGTGAATGGGATTTACCCATCACTGTCCATGCTTTAAGCTGTTATTTGAACTACACTGTTCTTTTCTCTCTTAGGTGCTTGGAAATAAACATTTTTTTCTGAAGTCCTCCCGACCCTTTGGGGAAGGGCCGTTCGTTGAAACCAATTTTAAGCTGTTCCCCGTGGGTGGAATTCCTTATACATCTCAGAATTTTTAATCGGTATTGGTAAACTATTTGTTTTTTACCAAAAAGTGTCTTTTGGAACAGACCTGATTAGTTTAAAGCTATTCCGAGGGCCAATGAACAACTTTTTATTCCAAATTTTTGCCTCGCCCACTAACTTTTCTTATAAAAGACATTTTTTGTCTTCACTTATTTCAAAATTACACAATACGTTATTGAAATATCTCTACCTAACTATATGTGTGACGCAAAATGTTTAATAGACTATCAATACCTCATTTATTTCTTTTTCATCTGTATATGCAAACATTTTTTTCAGAATACTATACTGGAAATACAAAAAATGTACAGAGTATTCTCGTAGATATAAATTACAGATAAGCTCTGCAAAATTTTAGCGATATTATATGTAAATTTTCATAGGTATAAAAATATAGAATAGAAATCACAGAAAATTATACGTAAATGAGAAATACAGACAAAATCCTACACAATGTTACTGTTAATTTCAACTGTGAACTTGCCAGGGTAAAGCTTGCATAGTTTATATACCACGTTAGACAAAACTCAAGGGCACATAGGATACAGATGGACATTGGTTCGTTCATTTTGAGTATTTGAACTAATACGGGAGATGAAACCAGTCCAACATTATATGGATTGAAGTGAAAATGGGATATAAAGCACATTTCTTTGTACATCATACGTAAAAGAAACTTACAGCCTCGGTAAGGGTTTCCGGGGATGCAAGGATGGTGAACAAAGTCCCTTTGGTTTCAAACCAATTAAGTTTAGGATTAATCGATTTTACTTGTTTTTTAACCCAATAGTTACGCAGTTCAACAGAATAGTGACGGAAATGAGGAGTTAGTCAACCAGACATTGGATATTGCTATTTACATTTCATAATTAAGTACCGTACTGATTTCGTTGCAGCCTTTTCGACAACACTGCCTTTAGAACGGTGAGTAACGGAAAATAACCACTTTTCCTTCTGTCGTCTGTTTAACTCGTCCCTTCTATGGGAACCACGTCGATCAACGGTTAGAGAAATTTGACGGTTAGAAGCAAAGGCGTTGAGGCTAAAAATCGGTTTTATTCGCAGTAATAGCAGGGTTGACTCCCATATCGTATTATGAAAAAAAGTGGAACGACTGGTGTTGTCGGTGATTCTCCGCATACGCAACGGAATAGGTCCATAAACCTATACCACATAACTGGAAGATGGCCGTGTTGGTATCAAAAGAGACGGTCACAATTTGAAGCGTAAAACCCTATACAGCTTTTTAACTAGCCTTTTAAAGAGACTTACTCGTTGCTGAGTATGTGTATTAACGGCGGGCCTACTGATCCGTCAACGTGCAATTTCCTCTAATGCCCTTACACTGGTTAGTCTACCTGTATATTGTTCTTTAAGAGTTGTTTTCAAGTTTAGGCGTGTGTTGCCTTTTCCAGTTTGATCTTTTGATAATAAATGCTGCTGGCAGCAAATAAACAAGCTTTATCTTGTTTGTCGCACTATAAAACTGCAGACTTTTGTGAATTTACAAAAAACATACTGACAACCAGTTTCAAAGAAATTTTACTTACAATATAACCGATCTGTAAAATTCAAGAAATTTGTATTATTTTGACCGACAGTTCAGATACAGAAAACTTGGACGAGACTGGCTGCGAGTATTTTTTCCGTAAATTTAAAAAGAAATGTTTTTTTAAAGTGGGCCACTGTGACCCATTCAGACTAGCATCACAGTAATCTGGAACCCGGGTAAAAAATCCCGGGAGTCTGCAATACCAACAAAGCCCATAAAGGGGGAAAAAAGGCGCAATTAAACTTTTATATTACCAACCCAGCAATACTGCTAGGCCAAACATACTAATAATTAAAAGAGAGGAAATCCTTTCGATTATTGGAGTGGCGACTGGATTTCCATGGAAAAAGACAAAAACATTAATAAACTCTTGATCTTTTCACTGGGAATGGATATAAGTGGAGGAGTAAATATTGCAAAACCCTATTCCTTTTAAAAGTCAGACACATACATGTTGCATCCTGGTGATGGTCAGTATACCATTCGCCCGATGTTTGACATGTGTAGTAGTGAGTTCCTCTTCTGTGCATTCCTCTCAAGCAACTGACATAAATATGTTGATTTGGTGAAACACAGTCACGTGGTTGTAATTGTCGTCTTCCGTGTGCAGAATCTATTTCATAGTTACCATTTTCAAGGTAAGGAACTTCACATTCAGTTGAACAACCTTGAGTATAAACACGTTCAAAACGATTTGAATATTACCAACAATTGTAAAAATCATAATAGCAGTTATGTAATGGTCTTTCGCTTTCATTCTAGTGGCATTATTTCTGGCATAGAAAATGGTGTAGTTAAAATGGGGAAAAACCAACTTCAAATTCAACACAGAGAATTAGAAATAAAAAGCAAAAGCAGAATTTTAATCTTCTTATTTGTCAGGTATGTTGTTGAGTAAAAGATAAAAGTGCAAAAGTTTTATAGCACAAACCATCGTGTTTGAGTTAATAACATTCATTTCAGTACACATCTTCATAGCTTTCGTAAGGGGGGACAATATGGTTTGTTTAGACCCTTCCCCTGTGCCATCCCATTAGAATGATCTGGTAAAGTAAAAGGTTAGAATCTGAAAGTACAATAAAACTCCAGGAAGGTCAACCAATGTCACATTTTAATAACCCCCTCTACTGCACAGTAATGTTTGTACCCTTGAACTGTGCTGAATGTGTTCAGTCTTTGGCGGATTCTCAAGTTTTTCTATCTCAGGAACCACATAACTCTTGCCGAATACATCACTGATGTGTAAAGATTTGTAACAACTCACCTGTACAGCAGAAATGAACATCACTACCGCAGCACACGTTAATTAATCATACGTTCAACTTTGAGAACTTACCGCTTGGTTCCCCGAATACTTGCACTTCACACAAAGTGAGTGGCTGATAAGGGAACAAATCCACACTGATGATTCTTCCTTCCATTGGTGGATTTACTATGATATGTATCGGATTGATGTCAGTATTATTTACAATGCCGACCACATGATTTGAAGAGACGTCAGCCTGGTAACCAATACGGATCTTCGCATTCAAAAGCCTGTTTTCTAAAACGAAAATATAAATGGTAACACTTTGAAATATTAGCCACCTAAAGCGAAATAAAAAAATGCAGGTAACCTTGACCTTATAATTACATCAATAATCCATCTGTTGTTGTCATTTTCTGCAGAATAATCTTCTACGTTCAGACTTTCAGTTTACGAAAAATATATAAAGATCTGCAAAGTGATAAGGTCGGAGTGTCAGGAAACCAATTGGATCTTTGAGGATCCCTTTCCCCAGTCGTTATATTCAAGCCTTAGGCAAGTAAGAGTTTGAGTTGTACAACAAAGAATATACAATATAAATGATTAGCGTTTGAACACTATCCACGAAAACCCTCTCCTGGAAGTTAATTCATAAGATTTTGGAACTTAAATATTAAATGTCGTGACATGCACCCACTGTATGATTTGGAGTTTTGGAATCAAATCAATGCCGTGGGTATTCCTACAGACTAAAGAACATTTTGGAGGTATGAGTGGGGTGGTCGGGGTTCGTTTGGGGCAGGAAAATCACGATATTACGATTTTCCGTGAAGATGAACATGCAATGAAGGTGAATAATGAAGGACTACATAATAGAAATAGAAACACGTTATATGCTATAATGTGGAACATGAAACATGTATGGTGTATATGGATTATATACTTTTATGAGGTCATCATAAGTTAACCAGAAAGCCAAAAGGCACAGTGATTCCTTGCAGAAAAGACCATTTTGGTTTTTGGACCTCTGATGACCATGGATGATAATTTTGTGAATTCTTGGGAAAGTCTACCTTTTGATGGTTCACTCAATTCCGGCCTCCCCCAAAACAATTAGGGATATTTTTTACCCATCCTTTGTCCACAGCCAATTATGAAATCCTTCCAACTTTCCTACTTTTGAAGGGAAAGAAGTTTTAGAAGTTTGCAGCCCCTTATGATATCATATGACATTTGAACCCTGGTGATCTGGACTTCTGGTAACCTGGCATTTGACCTCTGGTCACTTGTCATTTGACCTCTGTTGACCTTACTTATGACCTCTGGTGATGACCTGGTACATGACCTCCCGTGACCTGGTATGTGACAATTAGGGATATTTTTTACCCATCCTTTGTCCACAGCCAATTATGATATCCTTCCAACTTTCCTACTTTTGAACGGAAAGAAGTTTAAGAAGTTTGCAGCCCCTTATGATATCATATGGCATTTGAACCCTGGTGATCTGGACTTCTGGTAACCTGGCATTTGACCTCTGGTCACTTGTCATTAGACCTCTGCTGACCTGAGTTATGACCTCTGGTGATGACCTGGTACATGACCTCCCGTGACCTGGTATGTGACCTCTAATACTGGCATATGACCCTGGTGACCCGGCAAGTAACCTCTAGTGACCTGATATTTGACCTCAGGTGACTTAGTACATGGCGTCTGGTGACTTGGCAAGTGACCTCTGTTGGCCTAGCAAGTGACCTCCGGTGACTGGTACATGACCTCAGGTAAATGGCATTTGACTCATAGAGACTTGGCATTTACCTCTGGCGACCTGGCATTTGAACACTTTAGACTTTGCACTTTGACCTCTGGTGACCTGACATATGACCTCTGGCGTTGCATTTGACGTATGGTGGCCTTTCAATTCATTGAGGAGATTTTTTCACAGTTTGTTACTCTGAGGTCAACTACCTATGACTTCTACCCAAGAACAATAGCAAATCTATGAACCAAATATAAAACTTTGCTTTGCTGTCTTGAAATATTGTGACAACAAGCCCCCCAGGCCTGTGGCCAGGCAAGGCACTGGAGGAAGCAAATGGTTTTGGAGGAGGCAGAGGAAGTACGATGTTTTTAGGGGGAAAATGTGTGCTTAAATTTAAAATTTGAAGCGAGTAACTTGGTTTTGACATTGCATGCTGTTGTGACCCGAAATGAGATTTAAATTTAGCTACAAATAACAGGGATTTTCCCTCGGTGTGACAAATATATGTGCCAAATATAAAAATTGTCCGTCAGGTCTGTCTTCAGATAGCATGTTTACAAGGTTTCCCAGTTTTGACCCCTGAGAGTAATTTTTCTCAACATGACAAGTCAATATATCAAATATGAAAAAGGGTTGGGCCTGCCTTTCTTGAGATATCGAGTTTAGGACGTTTTTTTTGGTTTTAACCTTTAGTGATACCACATGTAATCTAACCTTACCCCAAAATCAAAAGGGTTCTTCTCAACAAAATAGACCTATATACCAACTATGAAAAGCGTCTGTCATTCCTATCTTGAGATATCGTGTTCAAAAGTCTTTTACATGTTTTCAAGGGTTTTCCTCACGTGAATTCAAAAAACCTCTTACCCTCACTCAAAATTAAAGCAATCTTTTTCTCAGCATGACAAATCTATACACCAAGTATGAATCGTTTCCCTCATTCCCAACTTGTGGTATCCAGTTTTCGATCTTTTTTCTGGTTTTGACCCCTAGTGACCTAAAATGACCTCCAACCTTCAAACAAATCTATGTAACGAATACCAAAAGTATCGGTCATATCTAACTTAATTAATAACAATAATAACAATGACGACGATGACGACGACGACGATGATGATGGTGTTAACAAAAACGCAAGTATCGTGAGCAAGTTTGATGACTAGGTCGATAAAAATCTGGTATAATTGTACAAATTATCATGTCGGCATCGTTAGCGTATTGTTGTCGTTTCAATAGCTATTTTACCTGCTTCTGTATAGCTACCGAGCAAACCCAACAGCGTTACGTATATGCTTTCTTTATCTTTTCCTCTCAGGAAAACCTTATTTCGAAAGGCAAGTTAAACATAGCCAACTAAGGCAAATTAATCCATATGGCTATACAAAACCCATAATGCACGTTCGTCTGAAATCCGAAATACAGACATATGAACGGGAATCTTAGAGAATAAGTATACGGTTTATAAATCCAAATTGGTAGAAGATTTCAATTTATTTTGGAACTTTTTGTCATTAATAGCAATCAACCAGTTTCTCACCATTTTGTACACATAATCTATGCACGACAAAAGCAGCACATTAGACAACTTTTTCAGTTCATTCTATTTTCGTTATATGGTCCTGCAAACTTGCGTTAATAACTAGCTCACAGAATGTTAAAAGGACATACGTACGATGGTTTCCTTCTTGTCGATTGTATATTACAATTTCCTGAACCAAAACCGTTGAACCAAGGTTGACGTACCACCATTGACTGTAGCTATTTCTCGCTTAGTATAAAGAACAACGAAATGATTAAATTTTATCTTTATATACAAATTGACTGATGTGTGCTGCAACAACATTGAACTTAATGCTATTGACCTATACCATATTTCACGGTTTTAGAAAATATAAGATAAAGCCTCAGAGGAATGCAGTATTTTTACTTGGTCTTTTCCCAGCAGTTTTAGAGACAGATTGAGCAACCCAGCTGCAGAAAGAGTATACTAGCAACGCAAAATGTTAAATGGTTATGTTAACTGGGCAGAAAACTTTTCCTTTTTAATTATCACTATAAAATACGTTGAGCCCAGACCTAACGTGTAATAAATTCAGCATTTCACGCTGTTAGCTTATGCAGATTTGAAACTCACATGTATGAGAACAACTTTCATCATCATATATTCCACTGGTGATGCCATCAACAGCTTTGTCAGCTTCTCCGCCATGATCCATGCTCACTTGACGTGTATACCTTCCAAGCGCAACTAAAACAGGAAGGATCCATTTTTTATAACTGCATAGCTCACGTTTAAAGATATAACATTACTTCAGTCAGTACAGGTATGTTTTTAAAGCAACATTTTAATTAAGTTCGTAGGTCCAATTTTCAAAATAAATGCAAACGGAAATTTTTCAATGGTTAACAAAGGTGAGCGTACTGGTGCAAAATGAAATGACACTATCTACGTGGAGCATCACCATACTTGGAACGGAACTAATACAAATTTTATTCATAGCCGAATAGCCGAAAATGGCATTTTACACGCTTGTAATACCTGTAAGACTCTAAACATTCGTGATTTTGAGATTTCGTTTTTCAATAAAATTTCCACTCGAACGATAAGAATTAGCAAAATGTTTAAAACAATGGTCAGAAATTAACAAATAAACTGTACCACTGTCACTGGATAAAAATGCAACTATAGTCATTAGAAAATGCAGCTTGGATGCTTCAACGTTGCATACTTGAGTTCATTATTTCTCCGTCATAATTGTGTGTAATCGTCAGATTGTAGAATACCGAAAAATAGCTAAACTGTCAACAATTCCAGTGGAAGGAAGTGTGAAGGCAAGTCTCAAAATATGAATTTCAGATTAATCCAATCAGCATTTTTCTGGGCTTGAAATATTGGCATACTACTGATACTCGAAAAATAGTTTTCCGTTTTGCACAACCACTGTCCTTTGTTTTACCTCGCAGAGGAGATAACTTATTAAAGGGGAACACCGGGCAATTCATGATTAACCAACCTATAAAAAGGAAAGCACTATTTTCAGAAATCTTTTTTTAAACAATATTTGAATATATGGAGCTTGCATTGCAGGAATTGTTTGTCTTTTTTGGAAAAAATATGATGTTATTAATAGCAAGTTGAAAAAAAAAATGGCCAGTTTTAAAAAATTATGGTTCATATTAGCAGAATCTCGTTTGAACTCTTTTGCGATTTTTATAAATTGATCAAGATAATTTACGTGGTATGCACAAAGTATCTAAAAATGACAACTCCCCAAATATACTTCCTCAAACGAAAAGAGCCTCTTTAGTGGGAAAACTTCCTAACTTTGATTGACCATACAACAAAGTGGAATTCATTAACAGCTTAAAACTTGTCAATGCATGATTTCTCAAGGCCTCCAATTTGTAACGATAATCTTTTTTAGATTTCTACACAGAAGATGAGATGAGACTGTGATTCCATTTTGATATAACATAGATACTTTGTTTATTCCAAGTTTCTAAGATATTGAGTCACCAACGAATTCTACACAGTTGCCGTCTTACTGCAACCTTTCATTTTAACTTTGCGGTGCTATGATATGGGAGCATCCTATGTGTTGCTCAAGATACAAAAATAATACACTTGATAACTGCTTGTGGGCATATTCAGAGCGTAAGAATGTTCCTATTGAGAAATATCACCTCATGTTTGACATTTTCAAAGGATAATATATTCTGTGTTACAACTAAAGTAACAATCTATGAATACAATAGTTACAGGGGCAGGTGATGAAGCACTTGGACAAATTATTACTCATCAGCATGAGGCGGACGGTGTCTAAAGAAAGGTTTTCAATCAATCAATAATAGACCGGCAGCCCAGTGACTTGGGGCTAGATGAACTAGGTACCAATAACGAAGTATATCACCATGAAGCGAGTCACCTGGGATGTTCAAATATGTCAGTCTGCCGTGCACCATCCGTTGCTAGTAGGTCTGGCGGCCACTTTCAAAATAGCGGCCATGTTTTAGTAGGCATCTTTATGCTTGATAATAAAACTTTGATACAACCTTCTACCAAAACTTGTAAGTTGTCATATGAAAGACAATAAAATTTCCTATCCAATGGTACCAAATTTGATGGATATTGTGCTGAATTAAGTTACACTTTGGGGCAAAAAGTGTAATTTTTAGCCAATTTTTCCCGAAATTTAAATTACATTTTTTCTACGTATTTCTTCATATTTTTTACAAATCTCAAGATAATATACTCAAACTCTCTTAAAAATGTTTCTTATAAATAGGTACTATTGTGTCAAAATAACAAGGTTAGTGCTTTTTAAAAACGAAAGTTACAGTCTTTCAAAGTTAACAATTTGAAATTTCGGGAAAAAGAATTTTGTACCTAAAATAGTATCTCGCCCTGTTCTCATTTCGCATCAGCTCAAACAGTACAACTGATTGGGCCCAAATACAACCAATATTGTACACTTCGGGTTTTAAATATAACATTCAGGATTGTGATTACAAGATACATGCTTGTAATGATTTTCAGACATCTTGTATCAAATCCAAGATGGCCGCCATCGGTCAATGCGCTTTTGGCCAATTTTCCTTGAATTCCAGCATTTAATGCTCATTTTCGATTAGAACAACGGCGATATTTAGTCAAAAGGCACCAGAAGATACAACCCAGGACAAGGGCACTCTTTCTTGCACACAAAGCTTGTAAACCAAGATGGCGGCTGGGGTCAATGTACTATTTTCTCCTTATATCAATCTTTAATTCAGAATTTTCGATCAAGAAAGAAATGACCACTCGTTTGTTTGTTTGTTCACTGGGATGCAACCTTCAGCAGTCTTAAACTTCGTTAAGTACATTTTGTATCTATTCTAAGGTGGTACTTACCGGTCGATTGATTTAGGCACTCCCATCACTCCACCACCCCACACCTTTCCTCGACATTTATCCTATAGGGGCATAACTAGCTCAACCAATTTAATTGCTCACTTCGATGGCTTTCATATATATTCGTAGTGTTTGTACAAAATATGGGCAATTAGAGCATAAATCCGACATGAATAGGATAAAGTGTTAATTAATTCCACTATTTGTTTATATATGTTGTTTCTGTGCCAAGATGGTGGCTAGAGGTCAATGCAATTTCTACGATTCCTCCTCGTTTCTATATTTGTGTGAAAATTCCCTTTCAAGAAGGCAATAACAACCTGTCACATAGTGTAACGAATGCATTCCATAGGATGTCTAAACTTTGTTGCAGGAGCAAATTATATCGATTTTAAGATGGTGGTCACAGGTCAATTACCTTTCACCCCTGCTTTTATGGAATAAGCTCATAATGGGGGCAGTACTAGTCTAACCAAATTAATATTCCATTGCTTTGGTTTTCAGAAACCTTCAAGGTATTCACATGGGATATATGTGACATTAGCAGAGTAACCATTACCAATACTGGTGATACATCCTAAAGTACTGTAACTTCTCCATTCTATACATGGCTTCTGTTCCAAAATGGCGGTTTGGTGTCAATGTACTCATTTAAGGAGTAGAACAGGTCACCAGAGTTCAAATTTGACAGACTGTAAAATTTATCTTCTCCGAAAGATTTTGTTTAATTTTGTCTAGTTTGGTGTGATGAATTTGAAATAGTCGGGTTGTATTACTTACTGTACTCTATCATGGGAAGTCGCCATTTTGAATTTCAAAATGATAGACTTTATATATTTTCTGACCCGTAATTCATGTTGCAATGTTAGTTTCAATCTTTTTATCCCCTCATTTTACCAAGTTTGAGGTAGATTAGTTTATATAGAAGATTGAAGATTTCCAAATAATCTTGGACTGTTAAATGGGCTAGAGCTGAATACACAGAAGTGAAAACTTCCGAAGAACTATAGATATTACTGAAAAGAAGAGTTCTATTAATACTTTTCTTATTTTGATTACGCAAAGTATATTTCTACAATAGGCATAGGTTCAAATATGGAAATGAGCTAGTTAACTCAATTGGGAAAATCCAAATCGGCCGCAAAAGACACTGGCATTCTGATGGTAGGTGGTTCCATACCACTAAAATATTATGGACAGATCAAAGCATGTTCTAACACAATCCCTAGAGCTCATTACATGCCTTTTGGATCTAAAAATGTTTCGTTAGCCATTTCGGTCTCTCAGTAACTATATTAGGGGCCTAATTTTTCGTTACTGTTACTACATTGAGCAAGAAACATCCAGTGGGTTTGATGAATGCCATGTGAACCCAGCAAAGCATTGTCAACCATGAGGAGTCATCAAAATTATATTGGAGACCTAATTTTTCGTAATTTTGACTTTACAGCAAGTGTGGTTTCTAACATTGTATTACTTGACTTTTGCATGATTCCTTACCCTTAATGTAGTAAATATAGATTCAGGGTTATTGTTATGTCATTATTGGTGTTTTAACACTTATTATTTTGACACAAAAAAGTATTACAGTACTGTCTTAGTTATAATAATCACTTAAAGTAAACTTGATAATATGATGACTTTAAAAAGCTTGTTCCCGTGGCTTCGTAAGTTATCTGTAGAAAATCCTTTAAAAAGAGTATTTTTATCTCATTACTTTAACTTTATGGGTTGTTATTTGAATTTGAATGTCTATATCTTCACAAGTTTGTGTTAAAAATGACATGAGTTTCAATCATATATTATGGACCTTTAGTTAGGGAGGTGGTAATAACAACTCGCTGCTGTAATTAAAATGTTCCTTTTAATGTAAGATTGTATTTCTGATTCAATTAGAGAATAAATTTTTATAGTGATTTAGGGAAAGTTGGGCCTTCAATAACACATTTATTTTACTTTATGTCCTATAATTTACACATTAAAAGTGGCAGTTTTAAGCAATCCAACTTGCTCCATTAACATTGAAGTCATTTGTTTGATCGCCAAGATATGAAACTCATTGAAAAGGACCAAGTGATGTATAAAGAACCACTTCCACGCCATTACAATAACTTGGAAAGGTAATGGTTTGCTTTATGTCCCATGATTTCTAGTTGTGATACCTTTATTTTACATGAATGTCACATTTTCATCTTTAGTTTTTGGGTACTAAGTTCAAAATGTGAATTTCAACGTTATAACTGTACTATATATTTGCCTATATTAATTTGATTCTTCTAACTCTCAAGTGAAGTTTTACAACGAAATCCAGGGCCCCACTTTCCGTATCATTTTGGCTTTTTGAAGCACACTTAGAAGTTGTTAGTTACATATTAACAACCTTGAAATCCAAATTACTGACTTTCAAAGTCGAAGTGTTATAAACAAATTTGATAGCTTGACCTTTTTGTCGATATTGTGAAATGTAATCTTAAGATTATGTCACTTCAGGTCCAAAGTTACACAAGAGATGCAAGAGACTGTAATTGTTACAATAACCACAAAAGAAGAAACCTAAAGTTAAAATAATGAACCTTCAGAATACTATTTTAATTTTTATATGTAAAGAATAAAGGCAAAAAGCCGAATTTGTAGAACTTAAAAAATGAAAAAATCTCAGGAATAGTAACTAGATTACAGTGTTAGCCTTTCAAGTAAATGTGAGCTAATAGTTGGTCACAAATTTTACGCATAAATCATATTTGTGACTTTCAGGTCTTAATGAGGGCTTAAACTTCAAAACAATGACTTTTAATGTAAAAATTTGGAAAATCAAATTTTGACTAAGAACTTAAATTACATATAAAATGAAATGAAATAAGTTAAATTTAAACCCCAAAGTTTACCACTACAGTCACAGTAAATAAAATATTTAAAGGAAAGTGAAATGAGGTTAATGTCGTTTTTTTTTATGAAATTGTAAAATGAAACCTGAAATTCAAGGCATGAAAAAGTCTCTTTTTTAATTTCAAGCCTGGAAATTGGCGTTAAAATTGGATAGTGGATACAAAACCTTGAAATAAGAAGGTAAAAACATGAATATTCTACAGTTGACATAAAATGTCACAAATGAAATGTAAAGTCAGTACACAGTGTATTCTATTCAAAAAACAGTGTTATAAGTCTTTTGGTGAGGAATTTTTCCTCAAATAATGATTTTAAACACCAGGAGTACCACAACATCTGTACTTTCTAGGTAAAAGGTAAGGATGGAAATTTCAATAATCACATTTGCATTCAAAGTCAAAATAAAGACAAATTAGATCCATGCTAGTTATGGTACCACCTGATCACCAAAACGGCTAGCAAGACATTCCTAGGCATTAAAAGAGCTCATAGAACTTTTTGAGAACATGTTTCCATCTACCTTTATTATATTTAGGGGTATTAAACTCAGTCTAACTGTATAACTTTAAAAGATACCATCAGGCTAACATTCCTTTGGCGGATTATTTGGATTTTTAACTGCGTTAAGTAGCGTATTTCCATATGTGGTCCTCTGTCTATTGCAGAAATAAAATTTTGCGAAATCACAATAATAATAAGTAATTATCATAATGATAAGTAATTATGGAACCCTATTTTTCATTAATTCTATAGTTCTACGGAAGTTTTCACTTCTGTTTATTCATCTCTAGCTCATCTAACAGTCTGGGACCCGAAATGGCGTTCAAGAGTTATTGAGAATGTTCAATCTTCTATAGCCTATAAGTTAGTCTATCTCAAAATTGGTCAAATTCGGTGATAAAAAGATTGAAACTAACATTGCAACATGTATTACTGTTCAGAAAATGTAAAAACGTCTGTCATTTTGAAATTCAAAATGACGACTTCACGTGATAGAGTACAGTAAGTGAAACCCGACTATTTCAAGACCATCACACCAAGCTAGAGAAAGTTAAATTAAATAAAATAAAGACTTTCGGAGAGAAATTAATTCTACAGTTTGTCAAATTTGTACTCTGGTGGCCTGTTTTACTCCTTAAATGGGTTCATTGCCCCAGACCGCCATCTTGGAACAGAAGACATGTATACAATGAAAAAGTGACTGCGGTACTTTGGGATGTATCCCCAGTATTAGTAAAGGTTACCCTGCTTATGTCAAATGTATCCCCTGAAAATACATTGAAAGTTTCTGAAAATCATAGCAATGGAATATTAACTTGGTTAGGCTAGTACTGCGCCCATTATGATCTAATTCCACACAAACTGGGGTGAAAGTTAATTGACCTGTGACCATCATCTTAAAATCGATATAATTTGCTCCTGCACAAAGTTTAGACATCCTATGGAATGCATTCGTTGCACTATGTGACAGGTTGTTATTGCCTTCTTGATAGGGAATTTCCACACAAATATAGAAACGAGGAGGAATCGTAAGAAGTGCATTGACCGCTAGCCACCATCTTGGCACAGAAACAACATATATAAACAAATAGTGGAATTATTTAACAATCTATCCTATTCATGTCGGATTTATGCACTAATTGCCCATATTTTGTACAAACACTACGAATATATTTGAAAGCCGTCGAAGTGAGCAATGAAATTAGTTGAGCTAGTTATTCCCCTATAGGATAAATGTCGAGGAAAGGTGTGGGGTGGTGGAGTGATGGGAGTGCCTAAATCAATTGACCGTTACGTACCACCTTAGAATAGATACAAAATGTACTTAACGAAGTTTAAGACTGCTGAAGGTTGCATCCCAGTGAACAAACAAACAAACGAGTGGTCATTTCTTTCTTGATCGAAAATTCTGAATCAAAAATAGATATAAGGAGAAAATAGTACATTGACCCCAGCCGCCATCTTGGTTTACAAGCTTTGTGTGCAAGAAAGAGTGCCCTTGTCCTGGGTTGTATCTTCTGGTGCCTTTTGACTAAATATCGCCGTTGTTCTAATCGAAAATGAGCATTAAATGCTGGAATTCAAGGAAAATGGGCCAAAAGCGCATTGACCGATGGCGGCCATCTTGGATTTGATACAAGATGTCTGAAAATCATTACAAGCATGTATCTTGTAATCACAATCCTGAATGTTATATTTAAAACCCGAAGTGTACAATATTGGTTGTATTTGGGCCCAATCAGTTGTACTGTTTGAGCTGATGCGAAATGAGAACAGGGCGAGATACTATTATTAGTTGCAAAATCCTATTTCCTGAAATTTCAAATTGTTAACTTTGAAAGACTGTAACTTTCGTTTTTAAAAAGCACTAACCTTGTTATTTTGACACAATAGTACCTATTTATAAGAAACATTTTTAAGAGAGTTTGAGTATATTATCTTGAGATTTGTAAAAAATATGAAGAAATACGTAGAAAAAATGTAATTTAAATTTTCTTGAAAAATTGGCTAAAAATTACACTTTTTGCCCCAAAGTGTAACTTAATTCAGCACAATATCCATTAAATACGGTACCATTTGATAGGAAATTTAATTGTCGTTCATATGACACCTTACAAGTTTTGGTAGAAGGTCGTATCAAAGTTTTATTATTAAACATAAAGATGCCTACTAAAACATGGCCGCCATTTTGAAAAATGGCCGCCAGACCTATTAGCAACGGATGGTGCACGGCAGACTCACATATCTGAACATCCCAGGTGACTCGCTTAATGGCGATATACTTCGTTATTGGTACCTAGTTCATCTACCCCCAAGTCACTGGGCTGCCGGTCTATAAGTATCTCTTAAGTTTGTCTGTGTCTAGTTCATTCCGCACTTTAGGTAGGTATACACATCCATGACTCATAGCCAAGGCTTATTTGGAAAGATTATTACCATTGGCGTATCCACGGGGCGGGGGGGGGGGGGAAGAAAAGGCCATTAATTTTCTGCAGTTGATTATTGCCGTAGATGATTATACATATCCACTTAATTTATGTAAGAACCATAAGCACCATTATTTCGGTTTTTTCCTGTATTACCAACGCTAATCCGCAGATGTTCTGTCTGTGTGATGTATTTCTTTCAGTTCCAAATGAATTTAAATATTGCATCGGTCCAGGTCTTTTTGTTACTGTGCATAAGCTAATGGGTGAGATAATGAAAGAACTCATTATTCGCGAGGGCAAAGAAAGAAGGGAGTTATTTCTGCTTTCCTATTCATTTGTCATATTTAATGTCGAAATTTGAAAGATTTTTCGAATGAGCAGGGAACATTTTCTCTTCTAATTGTAAAACGCTTTTTTATCGTACTTGAGATGTATATATGCAGACTGCATGGAGCTTTTGGGATCGAAAGAAACAGTTCATACTGCAACAACTCGACACAGCGCTTTTGTTACGATTTGCGATTATCATATGATAAGGAAATAAAATTACCCGGGAGTCTTCTGACAAAACACTTCTCTAAAATTGGAGGAACCTCTCCATCTTCTGTCTGCGTATCTCAGGTGCGGTGTCGTTCAAACGCACAATGAATAAATTTTAATATTTTTCTGTGTCTTTCTGAAATTACTTTCCACTTGCGTGAACTGTTCTTTTTGATCATTGAATATTTTGTTTTTCATTTTTAATGCGCATTCAGGTTGCTGAACGGTATCAGGGGTTTCGCAACAGTTCTAATGCAAAATGTCTGCCGCTTCGCAGCCTGGCAATTGCAACAGTTTACATGATTTACTTCAGTGAACCCAGGAGAACTATTGGGGACCTGCCACCATCGACTGCCTGGAAAGTTCTTTAAGCTTTATTCCTGAAGGAGAAGGGTGAGTTACATCTTCGACTGAGTAAGGATTTATTTTGATCACGTCCTCACAAATGGTTCTAAAACGAATGCAACCTTCGCGCTTCACACTTTACCTCAATGATGTCTTTTCATCGCCATGCATCTTCAGTAAAAACTTTCAAAGAAACACGGCAGCAAAAGTTTAAACCTGTTTGCAAATCATCAGGTAGAAGACTCGCTTTGCAATTTTTACCCGGGCTTTGCTATGGGCAACTATCCAAAACTGTCATGATGCAGACTTTCAATCTACATTTTGTTACAGAATATGAAAATAATAAAAAAAAATGTAAAATTTTTGCGAGCTTCATGTGAATTTATTAGGGTTTGTACTCTCCAGTTGAACAATACAGTTCAAGCTTTTCCTTCCCGAGGATGGTACCATTTCACATTTAACTGCTAATTAGACTAAAATTTCGAAAAGGGAGAAGAGTTTTAGTGAATGCAATATCTCCCTTCACACCCCCACCCTCTTTCGCAACCAAAACGTTGTGCATGTCGTTTTTCAAAATAATGTATCCAATATGGAAGAAGTTCTGCAGTTGGCGACTTCAAATAAAAAACTCTGGCTGCGCCAGTGATAACTGCCCAGTCTAAGCCATTGAAACTTTGAATTCTGTCGTTCACATGCAAAAGTTTAGCAAAGCTTTAGACACATGAAAAACCCTACTGTTTGAGAAAAGTCTAAGCTAAAGATACACTTGAGTGTTCTATTAATTTACTTTAATTAAAATTTTCCTAAGATAAGACTTTCTATGTATAATGGAGGTAGCTTTTCACTAAACATAAAATTTTTTGTGCAGTTTCTATGAGGTTTCGAAAACATGGCTTTTCGAAACAAACCACGCAGATCGCCAGTGCTACTAAAGTTTGGGAAATTTTGATTATTTAGGGCCCTTTAACCACAGTTCGAAAGTCCGGAGCTGTTGTTGAAAAATTGTACGGAAACGTTCGATTTGTGGAAGAAAAATCTAAAATATTGAAGACTTTCTTGTCAGAAAATTCAGAAGATCGTCGTTGGACCTGATCTTAATCTTGAAAGCATTTTTTGGGTATTGCCGAAGGCTCTCGTTGAAGTTGTACAATTTTCCAAACGGTTGGATACTGCCCAAGTGACGCAAGTTGCAGCAACTCTAAGGTCTACCCACTTTTGTGTACATTACAAAATGTACGGAATTAATAGCTTCAAATATTATTCATGTTTAATTTTAAACATTTGAAACAGCGATATAGAGCGATTGAAATACGTACAGTTCTCTTTACAGTGAGCAACGGCTGGAAACCATGCCCCTTAAAAACACGTTGCCGTACTCCGCCCAAAACGGACCAGTCGTTCTCCGCAAGTCACACTGAGGTTACTGTTATGCCTTTTTTCGCCACTTCTGTGGTCGGTATACACTATTGTTCTTCCTGCCTCTTCAGGTACTTCCTGACAAGGAGCTGTCGGGTTAAATATAGTTCGGAATCACGTCTCTAGATTGCACTTATCAAATGGAAAAAACACCGTCCAATCCCATCCCCCCTCCCCCCCCCCCCCCCGGCATGGGTGAGTCCGAGTTAGGGGGTACGGACTGGTCAAAGCTCTCCAAATGTTGCTTGACAACAAATGTGTGTCAATCCCTTTGCAATGCAGGACCGATTAAATTCCACATTTAAAAGCAAAATATGAAGAAAAAATAACCAAAATTGGGACAAATATGTCATGACTGGCGGTCATCTATAGAACTGGGGTCCCAATGTGTATTAGGAAAAGGGCATAAATTGTATAAAACAAACGTGTTAAAGACAATTCAATAACAGACTTGTTTGACCTACCATTTTGTACACATCGTCCTATGGGTTGCTGCCACTGTCCGAGTCTGCAAATTGATATTGTTGCTCCTTCAGCTATCCATCCTCCAGCGCATTCTATTTCAAGGATGGTCCCGTGAATGAATGATAGTTCTTCAGATTCGCTACCATGGTAACGAATGCTTGCGTACTCCCCGCTGTTCTCTATAGCCGGACAACGTGCTGGAAAGATATGAATTTCCATTTTGTAGTCCATGGAATTTAATTTACAACTCTAATAAGGTAAAACATGTAGCAACATTTAATGCGTTCAAATTGATCAAACTGCAAGTTATATAGAGAGATACAAAAACCCAGAAACAAGGCTGAGTAAACTGCATTTGGCCACTTATTTATTTCTGCTAACTCCTCCGCATAAACTACAAATGTCACAAATTAAGATACTAGGCGAAAAGCCGATCGCTAGGCAATTATGAATTGGAACCAACTGATTTAAAGAAATAATAGTCTTTAAGCACTTTGTATACCCTTTATGCCGCCTGAAAAAGGGAAATTTTGGTGGTTTGTAAGTTGTGTTTTGTTATTCACCTAACATGATGTGTATCAAATATTTTGACCTGTAAATTAATGATAAATATCACTGACCAAATCAAAAAGTTTTTAATTTGGCAGCCATAGCTTATTCGTTTGACGAGCCTGCAAAACCCCAGCAAGACCAATTGGAGTTCTCTGCTTCCGAGTTGGACAGGGAGTTGTCAGGGATAGTGATTAAGTGGTCTGTGATGTGATATGGTGTCTTAGTTGTTTCGTTGGCGTTCAAGAGCAGCGGCGTAACCAGACCTGACTGTCCGGGGGGGGGGGATAGCATAGAGGTTTCCCGATTTTGTACTAGTTGAGCTGTGTTAGTTTGTGGGCGTCTTACGGTCTTAAGGGAAGTGTTGGAGGGGGGAGCACCAGTTTTGGAACATGCAACTCACCCACCCCATTGACCAAAAGGTACATTTTTATGCTAATTTTTTTCGCTTTTTCTACGAGCAACAACAAATTTTTTCAAATAAATCTGATTTTTTTCTTAAGTGTGAAGACTACTGTATAAGATACGTACCGAAAATTTGGGTCCTTTTACACATTTGTAAATATGGAGCTTGTTTTGCTAAAATAGATTAGTTTCATGGTTTCCTGTAAGAAAATTTGCATTGGGGGGGGGGGGGGGGGACTACCGAAGAATCTGCGTTTCCTGTTAGCATGAATCGGAGATAGCATGTCCCCAGAAGATCGTGTTATCTCAGGAGAGCGGATTAAGGCTTCTCGACGACATTTAGTAAACTCTCGAAACTTTGTTGCCTTTTTGTACAAAAATGTAAGCCTATATTGTAGAAAAGTTTTGGGAAACAGAACTGTAGCGGCTAGGATCAATTATCCACGGACTGCTTTAAGAGCAATCACTTACAGCTTTAAGGCAGGAAGGTGTTATTAGACGGAGGTCCATCGAGAACCTTTCTTTGAGCCGTTGTAGTTGCCGACACTAATCTTTTTTGTGTGTTGTTCTTTTTGACTCAATAGGCCTAGCAGGTGTTAACATGTGTTAGGAGCAAAGTCCAAGCCTGATAAAGCGTCTGCTAGATGTCAAACGGCAGATTGGGAAATTTGTCTCTTGTCTTAATATTGCCAGCCGCTTAAGAGAGTAAATAAATTTGACGATTTGGACGCGTATGGACGCGGGTTACAACCTACTCGTCTTGTTCTCTGTATTTTACTCTATTTAGGTTTGCCTTTTAGACCATGCGAGCGAATGCGAGTGTTGATGAAAATTCGATAGCAATGTTTCGTCTTATTCCTCTTTTGCTCATTTGCATAAATCATTGGTGTATAGCCAAGATCATTGTGATTATTAGCAATAGTCAGTCGTTTGAAATGCCAAGAGAGTGTTTGGCACCTCTTTGTCGGCAACTACTTACACACAGTAGCATAGTTCCAAATAATCCCTTTTGTTGGAGTCACCGTAGGTATGAAAGAGGTTGCCTAGGTATTAAACAAAGGAATTTCATGCCCTTTAGTTCAATAATCCCCAAATAAGGAATTTAGTGTCCGCTTTGGAATCAGTCTAATTGGATTAGCATAAATTAAAGGTTCGATAGATCTCCATCTAGTAACACCTCCGTGTTTAAGGGTTGCAATTTGAGGGAAAATATTGCCTTTCTAAAAACAATTGTTTTGAATATGGAACGTTTATTAGAAAGAATTCGGAATTTTATGATGGAAAACTCGGGAAAACAGCACTGTGTTTGACGGGTGTCTCAAATGGTAAATTTTGGTATTTTTCACTTTTTCCTTTTTCGAGCAAGGGCAAAATCGCCCTGCCTCCTGCAGCTACGCCACTGCTCTGCAGCATTGCACATTGATAAAATTTTTACACTTCAATAACTAAAGTATCCATCTACAAAGGCTTAACAACTGATAGGGTTGAAAGGTATTTGATGACAGGTCTGGAAGAGAGCATTTGAGAACGGTAGGCCAATGGTTCCCCTACCTAGAATATGAAGTCTTGCTGGAAAGACTATCTTCAGTTGGCGTGGAGCGAACAGAAAATTTTGAAATATCGCGAGCCCCAGACAGCGGGAAATGGCATGTCTCAGGCTTGTAAGTAGTAGCTAAGTTTTTCGATTTTTCTTGCAAAGTGAACACTACTATATCAGTAATGAATTGTGGCGTGCGAAGCTGGCCGAAATTTCTGTCCTTTTGAAACCAAAATTTGTTGATATGGAGCTTATATTGCAGGAAGCTTTGGATTCAGGGTTTGGTGTGAGGAAGTTTAACAAGTTGGGGGATTACTGAAGAATCTGCACTTCCTTCAAATATTGATGGCAAATCTGAGAATGATTGCTTTTCTAGAGTCCTCCCGACTGTCTGGCAAAGAGCAAAAGAGGAAAGTCTTGCCTCCGATAAAGTGGACGTCCGATATTATTTTGATTACTTTATTCGACTAAATGAATGTTCATGTATTTTTGTAAATGAATGTTCATATATTGACCAAAACAGTGTTCCATGAATGCAGATTAATCTTGCTTTTGATGTTATAGTTGGCCTAATATCTTTCTTTTCTCATTGTTCTCTTTTTTCCTTTCCCTTTCTTTTCCGTTTTTCTCTTTTCTTCTACCTTTCTTTCCTTTTTCTCTTTTCCTTTTCTCTCCTTACCCCTTTTCCTCTTTTCCTTTCTTTCCTTCCCTTCCCATTTTTTCTTCCCTTCCCAATTTTTTGCGTAAGGGGGGGGGGGGGGGCAGTTTGCCAACCTGCCCCACGGCTGGTAACGCTACTATTCAAGAGCCTTTAAAGAACCTAGACCAAAGTTTAACAGACTGAAGCAGTTTACAATCTTATCGGCTTTATGTAGTCACTTAATTTATCTTTTAAAATCTTAATGTCTCTAATTTTCCTCAGGTTGAATGTGACCGTAAGATCTTAGTAGTCCTAAAATTAAGTATAATTACAACCGTACATGCATGGGTCAAAAAGATTTTGATAAACCTATATCCGCCATATGCATATTATGAAAGCTCTTTAAGCTCATTGGTAATTGATACATTTGCAGTACATCACCCAAAAAAGGTCCGAATTGCAAACGTTTTTAAGGACGAGGGGGGGGGGGGGGGCGGAGGCACAGCCCAGCACCTCAAAATCAGTCGGGGGATAGTTATTTTCGAGATGCACACTGAGTACAAAAACCACGGAGTATTGTCAGTGTTATCCATTAAATTTGTTCTTTAACCGATGGATGTACTGTAACTCTTCTTATCACCCGTTGGAAGGATGAGTTAAGGGTCTGCATGTTGCCCATGGTGGAGTATGCCCACTTTCATCAACTTTTCCCCTCAAATTAAGTCTCTTTTGCCAGCTTAATATTATGAAAATTAACTGCTGTTGTATAAGCTGGACGGATGTGCATGTATTCAATAATTATATATTTTTTCTTTTTAAAAACTTCTGGGGATCTCTTTTATCTTCATATAGCATTAAATGCGGAAAGAAAAATATTAGTAGCTGGAATCAAGTGAGGTCCTTTACACTTTCATCACAATTCCTATTGAAAGGCCTCATTCTTAAATTAGAGTTAATTCTTAACAGTCTGGATCAGTAACTGGTCCGGTTAGGGTTAAAAACACATAATTTTATTCGCTCTGAGATGGTTTTCAAAAGTAAGATATTAAAATGGATAAGGTCATCCAAAGTTTAAGTTGACAAGATAAAGAATCATGCACACATTCGGGCCTACATTTGGAAAGTTCATTTTCCTACTTCTGAGAGACCTGAACTTTCCGTCAATGGCATCAAATTTCGATCACAAACTGATCAACAATGCCTCAAGAACCAACTTTAGACTGTGTAACACACCAACCTGGTTCACAAGTGAGGAGGTCTTGGGACCACTGTCCGCTTACACATTGGAACCATATGATTTCAGTGGGAGTGTAGCCATCGTTACATTTAAACCGACCAAATTCACCGTGACTGGCGTGTTCGGAAAATTGACTAAGATCCGATCTGGTGAAAATTCCATTAGCAACAGTTGGAATTGTGCAAAAAGCTGTGAGAACAGAAGTAAACATATTTTCTGTTATATCATGTTAAGAAATAAAGCTCATGAAACCACCCTTAGAAATTCAACTTACAGAACGCACCAATTTGAGCAGCAGCAAAGAATTTTTGACGTTTTGCTTGCTTTTCCCATTCCTTTTGAAACTTTTAGAAAATTTGAACTTCATGATCATGTCGAATTTATTAATGGAATTATTTCTTAGTGCGATGTTTCGAAGACCAATCGCCTGTGGTAGTGGTTTTGTGCTGCAAATTCATTGAGTTTCCAATTTCTCTTTGGCCAATTTTTTAATTCATGTTGATGAGTAGAGGTTATTCATTGAGAAAATGTCTTGTAAAATATATCCAATATTAAAAATAGAATATAAATTAGAAAAGAACTACAAGGGAAACCATTAAGTAACTGAGGAAGTCGACTCCAGATTCAGATAGAAAGTGTATCATGTGCTGACCCGACATTAAGATAACCACGAACATCTATTTGCCTTGTCATCAATTTTGCAAAAGACTTTAGTATGATGCACAACAATGCTCATTGTACCCTATTGTTACTCTCGCAACGTACTTGTGATGGTCAACATGCTCTTATAGTGAGAAATTATTTAGCGTTGCATGACTACGACATTTGGGTTTTCTTTGCCTAAAGGCAACTGTCAAATTATTGCATACATGGAGTAAACTTCACCTTTCATATTTATCAAACATTGGTGGAAACCTGATGATTATGTACTACGTAGCACTCATGCCGAAGGTAGAGCCTTTCTCACCCTGGCCAACAAGTGAAATTGGCGCCCCTTCCCCCTTCTTCCTGGAAAAAGGAGCCTAGGCCAGCTCGACTTGAGCCAATTGGTTGGAAACTGTGCGGTACTCGAAAAGTTAAAGCGGTTATTGTAATATAATTTCTCTTTGCGGTGAGTGGTGGCGTCAAGGTTTGCCCGACTTGGACGCCAAACTCCCCGACAAAATGGTGGGTATTTCGGGGTCCAAGAAAACCGATGAGTTCTAGGTGGGACGTGACTGGTAGAATTTGAGGCGAGCACAGGGCGCCAAAATGTGTTACTTTTATAACAGTGATAAAAGCCTTATTGAAATCCCGGAGTGTGTTTTGAAGAAAATTTGTTTTTGGAAGAAATTCTTAACTTTTTAGCTTGTAAGGACCATTAAATATATTGAAGAATCTGCCAAAGATAGGATCAAATGAAAAAGATTCATGGGTTACTATAATTCGTTTGGACTTAGCCGTTTTATTAAAGGTCCACCAACTAAGTCTGTCAGGCGAAACTAGAAATTAGCCTGAAAGCTTTCTACCTGTAGTGGACAAAGATTTGAAAATAAAAGCCCATATTAGAAAAAATTTTGCAATTAAATGAAAGAAAATATGGATTTTGATCGGGTAAAATTGAAAAATGTGGGGTGATTTTTTCCTGATTTGCCTTTCAAGGGCAAATTAAATAAAATGTATGGCTAAGGGGTGATTGATTTAAGTTATCTAGGGGTTTTTTGTATGGAGTATCCACCAAAACTGAACCTTTTACAGAAAATATTTTGGCATTTTGAATAATTTGTTTTACTTCTGGGAAATTTGGCTTGGTTTTTAATTGGAGAATCTAACCTCCTTATGAACAAAAATCAAATAGGTCGCCGGGGAGACTTGCAGTTTGTTGGGATAAAGAATGTTATCATGCAGCTTAAGGATTTTTCCGTACAAGTCTCGCTTCCGTTGATCATATATATGAAAATCTGGAGATTACATACTGGGAGAATTTTATGGCAATTTTATGAATTTTATCGAAGATCAATCTGCCTTTAAGTTCACAAAGTCAAAATCAAGGCTGCAGTTGGTTAAGGTCTTACATTTGGTCGCATGGTGTAAACTGTCAATTTGTTGTCTTTTTCAGAATATCTGAAAATCTGGGGATTTACTGAAAATTTTATGAATGTTTGTAAGAAATCTTGAGGATTTTAAACTTCCGTGGAGGTTTCCTTTTCGTTAGCAAAATAAAGATCGTCAGAGGAGACAGTGAGGCTTATCGGTGTTGCTTCTTTAAAGTAGGAAAGAAGGATCCCGACGAAATTTGGATCTTCACCCCGACGGGGGAGGAAGTATAGCTTTCTGCGGCCCCACCCTTGGCCTCTGGCAAGTGGTAGGTCCACCATCTTTTAAGGAATCTCGATCTGGTGCCATCCCTTCCCAGATGTGGTACCCGGGGCAACTTTTCACCCTTGTCAGAAAAGGTATGGTACTGGTGAGATTATTCCCGTATCTACCTTTAAAGCAGACTACATAAAATGTTGCGCAGGTCCTTACAGATAAAAATAGTTCACGATAAATTGAACCTGTATCATTCTTCTTTTTGCTACAGGTAACTTGTTATGTAGCTTGGGTAAAGTTTTTTTTTTTTTTTTTTTTTTTGCAGTCTAAGACCATCTTGATTTCCGGAAAGATAGGTTGTATGTTGTTATGCCCACGCTGTGGTATGCTGGTTGGACGTTTCTTCTACTTAGTTCTTACCTACTATACAGGTGGGTTTTTCGTTTGACCATTCGCCATGGTTGCATTGTGATCTTTCTTCACCGTCAATTTCGTAACCCGGATCACAACTGTATAGTCTAAAATCCCCATGTCTAGCTTCTTGAATAAAGAAACGTGAATCTTCAGTTTTAACTTCACCATTTTCAATTGCTTCAGTGGGACAGATATCTGGATATGAAACAGAGAAGTTTGTATTCATATAACACGTCAGAATCGCCAGCGTAAAGGAAGAGGAGGGCGGTCCCCCCGCTTAAGCTTTTGGGATGTTTTGCCGATACATTGGCTGATTTTGTCGGTACATCCGTCCAGAGGGGAGGTGGGAATATACCCCTATGGGGATAAAGCATATTCAATGGTCGTTCACGGAAGTTGCAAAAAGAAATGACAAAAATTGACAATTTGATTAAAAGTTTCAGATATGTCGGTTGCATACGTTTGTAGTTTCAGAGTTCGGGCATAGTTTCTTGGTATTGTTTGATTCAAAAGCGAAACGGTTTACATCCGATGAGAAGCCCTCTTCTGCGTTTCGTTTGACTGTTTCTTTGTGGAAAAATGCAACATAATCTTTCCTATAAAATGTTGACTGTTTCAAAACTGAGTGCAGATTTAGAGGAAGCACCGTTGGATGTTTTAATCTGAAAGCTTAAGAGATGCAACGTAGTAGCTGACATTTAACAGCATGCACATAGAGCATTCAGATTACATATTATGGCTTTGTATGCAATGTCAGCCCAGAACATGAACAATGCAATAGGGTGTGCGTCTGCACAAGGAGAAAGGGGTCAGGTCGAGAGAGTTTTCAGGATTTTGAATAACTTATTGGAAAGAAGCCTGAATCGCTATGGTGAAAAAGATAACCCTTAAAATTGTGTAATTTTTTCCGAAGTTCTAAGTTTTTTTTTTTTTTAAACAGAACTAGAAATTTTCGGTCGGCGCGACCAGTTGGCTTTTAGTTGCTGAATTCGTTTAGCCAAAGTCACCATGTAAGATAAATATTTCTCATTTCCAAATGTCTTCGCTTGTCATGCAATATACCCACAAACAAAATAGTGTTTAAGCAGTTTAAATGCAAAATTTCCAGCGAACTATACCTGAGGCATAGGTGCGAAAGCGGGGAGCTGGGGGACTTTTCTGTACTCTGGAAATGACGAAATGTGATATTATTCATATGTGACACCACATCATCAAGAGACACCGCCAGCTATATTGCCGTCTTTCATACAATATCAAGTTTTCTCCAATGGAAGCTCGTGATTTGAAATAGTTTGTTTTAAAATAGACAAAGGTTGGGAAACTTGTAATGTCATTGAAGAATAACATCCTTAGATAACATTATGTAACAACAACGATTCAGTCGTCCGTGCAATCATTCTTAGATTAGTTGGCCTATCGTTGTCCTTCAGTGGACGTAATAGCTCTTTCGGGAAGGAGTTAAAGGTTTTGTTCCGCCAAATGGCCCTTTGCCAGAGGGTGGGGAGGACTTTAGAAAAGGAGTGACTCTCAGATTTGCCATCAATATATGAAGGGAGTGCAGATTTCCCATTTACCTCTCAATTTGTTACAGGAAGCCCGGATTCCGAAGCTTTCTGAAAAACAAGCTCCATATGTATATACATGTGTTTAAATTAGGCACAAATTGCGTCCCTGATACAGTGATACTGACACTTGAAAGAGAAAATCGAACATCGTAGCTGCTACTTACAAGCCCGAGATATGACATTTCAGTCTGTTTGAGGAGTCACAATTTTTCAAAATTTTCTCTTCGCTCCGCGCTAAAATACGATAGATTTTTCTAGCAGGACTTCATATTCCGGGCATACCGTACTTAAATGATCTCACACACACCAATGGTCAGACACCTTTCAACCCTGTCAGTTGAGTAGTCTGTGCAGATGGATTCTTTAAGTATTGAAGTGTCAAAATATTATCAATATTTAACTTTGTAGAGTAATGAAGTGACGCGGCTACAGGGGGCAGGGGGGCGATTGGCCCCATATTTGTAATAATCAGTTTTTAAAAAGTCAAAACTTTCCGCGCGCTTCGCGCGCCCAAAATTTCAACCTCTAACGCAGTTAGTGGTTGCTAATAGAGCAGTCAGTGGAAAAAAATTTTCCGAGCCGCTACAGTGCGGTTTCCCTAGACATTTTCTTAAATATAGGCTTTTAATAATTAAATATGTTGTATGAAAATGGCAACAAAGTTTCGGGAGCTTTTTGAATGTCGACGAGAAGCCTCAATCCGCTTTCCTTAAATAACATTATGTAACAACAACGATCCTCAGTCGACATGCTATCTCATATACATAACCTCCCCATGGAAGGCTTTGACTGATTTGAAGTGTCAGGTGAGATGTGTTATACTACTTATGTGTCGTGTGGATATTGTTCAGCAATGGCACGATCTAAGTCATGACTTTTCAAAATTTTCATTAAGTTTTCCAAAGCGTGTAGACAGCTATCCTCGGTTCTCATTTCTCCTCCCCAAGTTGTTACACATTCTTGTCCTTTCAAAGTAGTGTAAAAGTCAGGTTTAGATTCAAGATTTTGAGCACTATTTTTTCCCTCCAGATACCTTCTAACGAAAAATAAAATTAATCTTCATTAGATGTGATATTTCGTTAAAGAATGTGAAGAAGCATGGCGTTATGATGCACTGTAAGGGTACAACTCTGTATGTTCGGAGTAGCAAGCTTTCACTGGATTTCACTGAGACAACAACTGCATTTTAACCAGAAGTCTTTTAGGAAAACAGTTTGTGGGAACTACTTTGGACCCTACAAAATCTTTTATTATTCATGTTGACACGACAGAGACAGGGCTATTTATATTGGCATCAATTATGTCTTCACCCTTCGGACCATCGTTCTTGAAACTGCAAGGGTGAATCTCCGAACAGATATTCTTTCCTCCAGGGATATTCGATTTTACCAACCTTATAATTGCTAACTCCTCTCATAGCTGTCTAGAACGTAGCTTTGTCTACAAACAACCATGATGGTTTATTGCATCAGGGCTTACTCCGGTGGGTCTTAAGGTCCTATGGTGTAATCACCACCGCATAAAGTGCATGCCGTGATATGTTAGCTAGCCTGCACTTTTTATTTAATGTCAGTCATACCGCTATACAAATTAATACCAATTCAAGGATTCTGGTGAATGCTGGTTGATATTGTAGTTGGAATGAAGATTGATTGAAAGATTACAATCGTTCATAATTTGGAAACTATGACCTTAGCAAACCTCCTACCTCATATATAAGTGCTGATACCATTTATTACATTGATATGATTTGAGCGAATCACTTTCTCCTAAATCACAAATCACAGATTACCCGTCACATTGGAATGACGTGCAGAGTGTACCAACAGTACAAATAATGGCGACTGTTTCAGCATATTGTTATCAACACCTTTAAATCAATTACTTATTTGCGTCATTGAGAAGCACGCAGTAGCTATAATGCTTAAATCCTGCGTTTTTAACTAAAATCGTCTGTTGGCACCCTTTTTAGTTAAATACTGCGTTTTTCACACAAAAAAGGGTGCCAGCAGACGATTTTAGTCAGACAGGGGAAGCCGGTCCCCCTGGCGATATAGACGCTGCGAGTGAGTAGGCGTAGTACTGGTCTGTGATGAGGTGACGAGTCACGTTTTATAGAAATTTACAGGTGCTGTCAAACTGGGAACTTAGTTTCCAAAAACAGCCTCCACATCAAACGAATTTAAAAGTTCGGATTGCCGATTACTCACAAGAACAGAGATATGCTCGGCTAGAAAATTTTTTTTACATCTTTTTGAAAGATTTGCAGTGAAACACCGCAATTCTTCGTTGCCATATAGGGTGTCTATTTTGCTACTTTAGATTCTTAAACAATCATTCAAGAAATCTCATTAAGAATGTCACAACAGGGAGTGCTTTCTCTCCTTTCCTCGCACAGTTTAAATCGAGTATAAAGACTTTTTTCTCGAGTTGGCCATTCATTAGTTTTCAAGAGAAGCGTAAATAGATACTTTGTAGATGTTAGCGCTCTATATATACGAATATAACTATTAATTATTGTATCAGCTTCCACTGTATACAACACAGGTCCGTTTAACACAAGCATTTAGCTATTAAATTTGTAGCTTTCCTAGTTCAAAAGTTTGGAAAGTACTTGCACCAGCTTGAATGCGCGCTCAAATATGTCGTAAACATTTCCGTGGTATCAAGTGGTCCCTCCCAATTAAATTTAATGGTTTTGAATTTTTAGGAGAATCCAATGTTTCTACGGATCTTTTAAAAAAATGTTTGTCTTATGATTGATTGTTTGTAGTTCAAGCGATTTTATCCTTTCCCTTTGAAATCTAGGTGTTTAAAATTGCAAGAATTTCGCTATTTCTAATTTTTCTACGACTGTTTCAATTGTTGAAATGGGATAATTCATCAACTTTCTGGCGAATGTAGAATTAATGACGCTCGCTAAGTGAGTAATCAATAATTTTATTATTAAAACGCTTATTTGATGATATTTGGTAATTTAATAATTGGTTTGCATTTATCTGCAATGTGTTTAATTGCCTAGTTGAAATATAGTAGAGCTCTGAGATGATTATGAAGAATTGTGGATCTGTAAAATTTGCCTGTTGATTCACCCATTGGGTTATTTGGTTAACTATTGTGGCGATCATAGTTTGTTCTCTTAGAAGGGGAATAAGTATTCACATTGTCTTGATTGCTTTGTAAATCCCTCATCTCTATTTTAATTTTGAAGTTAATTTGCAAATATTGAGATTTTTGTGTTGTTCATTTTAATGTATAACGTTTGAATAAAATTGAAACAATTAATTGCTGAGTTCCGATATGTGTGTTAGTCATCGATTTCCGTGCAAAACATCGAATTACTAAGATCCGTAGGAAAGACATGAATTTTTTGTCAAATTTAAGGAAAATAAATGCACATTTATTTAATTATTTCTTTGCAAAATGCTCTGATACGTCAGCGACATCGTAACATTTCCATTAAAACTATTCGTGCCATTGCTCAGTTCAGACTGCGTGAAAAGCAATAAACACATACGTCATGAAGTGAAGTGTGAAATGTGAAATGTGAAAAGGCTGAGGTCGTCACGGTGTAAACCAATTCTACCTTGGTCACATTTCTGGGAGGTTTTATCGGGCGTTTGTTACACCTCCTATTGCCTGTGTTTGATTATCTACAAATCTTATGTTTTAATGAGTGGATTTAGTCTTAAACTACGTGTTTATTGATAAGCAACCCTTGTTTCTTGAATAGATGGGAAAGACATGAGTATCTGCCAGAGTTGTTGATCGATTAGATGGGTGGTTTGTGATGACTTGGAAGATTCGTCACATCAAGGTAAAGGGAAACAAATAAGTGTATTTTTTGGATCAATATCCTATTGGTGGAACATACCACCATAAAATTGTAGAAGGCACTTCGGTTAAAAAATATAAAAGTAATACCCTGACTTTCAATACAAGACAAGTCTTACCGTTTTCACAGCTAGGGAACTTTCCTTTCCATCTTCCTTTCCTACATATTCTTTGATTATTCCCTGTTACTCTAGTGCCATTATCCTTACATGTAAAGTTGGCTACACTCCTACTGGGAAAAAATCCATTAACAGGAGAAATGAATGAACCATCTTCTTCGTTAATGTGAATAACTTCCAGATAATGAGGTACTTCGCCTTCCTCGAATATGCTGCAAGGATCTGCAAAATAGTATAAAAGTTAAGATGTTTAAACCCAAAAGTGAATAATTTGGTCGTGTTTTCAAGTAAAATTTGGAAATTGAGAGGTCATATCATTTGGATCAGAGCTCTTTTAAATGAGAAGATCCAGAATCCGAGAAAAGGTAGAGGTAATGGCAGTCCAGATCTTAATCCATCAACCAAGTAAAGATTGAATATTTGCATACCCCTTATTTGGGCACGAACGTCCGTACCAAAAGAAAAAAAGAAACAATCTTGGTATGACTCAATGGATTAAGCATTAACAGCATTTTGAGTGATTTAAACTTCCAGGTATGGAGCAGAAAAAGCACATAAGTTCCTATTGGACGGAAGCCGGCGAGCCACAACTGGAAAAAGGGCAGACCCGACTTTAATCAATTGTTTTGAATCTCGGTTGTAAAATTACATCTAACCTTTACTAACCTAACATAGCTTAACCTAACCTACAACGAGGTATCTAATGCTTATATTGATAACATGTCACTATAAAAACAGGTTGCATAGAAGTTGTTCATCCTTACTTTTCAACGTTAGTTTCCCATATCTTTCAGAATCGACAAGATCAATCATTTTGTTGAAACCAAAAAGCCAAAATGCTCACTGCCTTGCCGAAAGGACAGTTTTGCTCTTTGATCTCTGGTGATCTCAGATGATAATCGTAAAAAATCTGGAAATTCCACATTTTGATGGCTGGGAACCCCAAGTGATCTAATTCTGACTTACCTAAAATAGTCAGGGATGGTACGTTAACTGTGCTGCATGTACATAACAATCCTGAAATTCTCCCTATTCTCCTACGTTCCTTCTACACGCATCCAGACAAGGGTATGGTTGAGGTGTAGCACTTTATGTTAATTCCTTGCTTAAGTATAAACACCGTCCCGATTTCATTTTTTTTTTGTTGAAGGCATCTTTGAATCACCTTTTGTTAAAATTGTCTCTCCCAATGCGTCTGTGCTGATCGGAACCATATGCTGTAACAAAGAAGTTTTTTCTGCTTATGCTTTTGAGACCTTGTCAACTGTTTTCTTGCTGCTAAGCAGGCAGAACGTAGACTGTTCCTTCATGGGTGATTTTAATTGCATTTTTTTAAATCACACTGATAGTATATGTAATCAATTTTTAAATTTGGTCCAGTCCAATGTTTTTTGCCTCATAGTGCCTACTAGGGACACTTTTACCTCAGCAACTCTCTTAGATATGATTCTTACACATTCTTTAGGAGTCTTGGCTCTCTGGTGTTATTTTCGATGACAATTCCGACCATTTTCCAATTTTTATCCTTTGTGATTTGAATGTAGAAAATGATAACGTGAATTCCAAGACCCGCACTACGTAAAACAGGAAGGTCACTCCTGCAACACTTGAGCGATTTAAAAGTGTTTGACAAGGCAAAACGTGGGCTAATGTTAACCAGTGTAGTGATTCAAACACAGCTTTCAATAAGTTCAATGATATTTTCTTCATCATTTTAATAACTGTTTTCCTCTTATTCCTCATAACATAAGATCAAAGGGTTATGGTAATGACTGGATGTCTCAAGGTATTTTAAATTCATGTAAAACTAAACAACGGTTGTACAGCAAATATTCAAAGAGACGTATTGATGAAAACTTCAATGATTACATTGGTGTTTTCGTAAAAGTCTCACTTCTGTCATACACAGCGCTAAAAAAGAATTTTATAAGACTTTGTTTTCTAGTTTTAGGAACATCGTTAAAAGTACTTGGCGTTCTATTTATTATCTTCTCCATGGTCATAGCAACGATTAGTCCATTGATGAACTCACTCACTTTGGTAATGCAATTTCTGATCTGAATCAGTGATATCTTTGATGAATATTTCACTAGTGTTGGCCCTACTACCCAAGAGAATATCCCCACTGTGCACACTTTTACTTTTGAGTCTTATCTTGGGGCCTCTGTTCCTAAGTCATTGTCTATTGCTTTCATAAAGAATGATGAAATCTTCGATCTGATCTCATCCCTCAAACTTTCTGCAGCTGGGTCTGACGGCATCTCCCCTAGATTGGTGAAACATGTTGCATTTCTCTATGTGATCCCCCTACTTTTGTGTTTAATTTTTCTCTTACACAAGGTGTTGTTCCTGAGCGGCTCAAAACTGCTCGTGTAGTCCCAGTTTTAAAATTGGTGATGAGAAAGATGTTAGTAATTATAGACCTCTTTCCGTTTAACCCTGCTTCTCTAAGATACTTGGAAACCGTATTTTTCCAGATAATATAAATTTTTGATGGACACTAATTCTATATATGACTACAATCTGGTTTTGTTCCAGGTCGCTAAACTTCTCATGATCTTATTCATTTTTGTAATACTGTCATTAATGCCTTTGAGAATAATAATTACGTATCTGGTACTTTTGTCGATTCTCAAAGGTTTTTGACACCCTTGATCATAAAATTTTTATTTAGTAAGCTGGAGTGTTATGGAGTTAGAGGCTTGGCCCTCAAGTGGTTTAGAAGTTATCTTTCCGATAGACAGCAGTTTGTTACAATTAGCAATGCAAATTTTGACTTTAAACCTTTTTCTTGATGTGTCCCCCAAGGTTCGATTTTAGGTACGCGCCTCTTCATTATTTATGTCAATGACCTGTATCAACCTAATAATAAGCTACACGTTATTTCTTATGCTGATGATACAAATCTTTCCTTTTCAAGTCCTGACCAATTTAGATTGTTAGAAACTGTTCAAAAAGAATTTGACAAAGTTCGCGATTGATTCTGTGCAAACAAACTATCGCTTAATGTCAAGAAGACAAATTCTGTAATTTTTAGATGCCCCTCTTAGCCTCCTCATTCTGGTTTCAAACATATTGAACTCTGTGGCGTTAAAATTATGGTTTCAAGTAACTCCAAGTTCCTTAGAGTAGTTATTGACCAACATCTTACATGGAATGGTCATATTTCTTTTTATAAGTAATGAAGTACCCAAGGCGGTTGTTGTTCTACGCCGTTTGCGTCATCTTCTAGCTAAACATATTCTCCTCACGCTGTAAAATACACTGATTCTTCCTTTCTTATTTGTTCGCTGCGGTGCTTTACCACCAAGGAGCCAGCAACTCTTTATACTTAAGAAAGGATGTGTGCGCATTACTTAGTAAGCACCCCTGAATGATACCATCCTTTTATTTGGTTATCTTAAAATTCTTTCTATTATAATCTTAATCGATACTGCAATGGTATGTTCATGTACAGTTGGATTTATGGTACTTGCCCAGTAATATTTGATGAGTATTTCCACTTCTGCGGCGAGACCCGTGCCTACCACACACGCTCTGCAAGTAATATTTCTGTCCCATTGTTAAGACTTAATTCCTCTCATCTCAGCATTAGATACGTAGGCGTTAAACTATGGAACTCTCTCCCCAACAATATACTAAATTGTTTTCATGTTAACACTTTCGAAAGGACGCTCTAAAGATCATCTCCTTCATATTTTGAAATAACTTTTTAAGTTCCTTTTTTCTCCTACTTGTTGTAATATTTGGTTTATCTGTGTATGTGTTGTGTCAGGGTGATTACCCCTAAAAGCTTTCCAAGTTTCTTGTAATCACTCCTAAGGCTCTTTCTATTCTTTTATTTTGTATTTCTTTACATTTTTTCTGCCTATAAATGAGAATGGGTCTGAATAAAGTTTTGTGGAACTGAACTGTATTGGACAACTGGTGACCTGTAATTGACTTCTGAAGACCTGGCAATTGACTTCTGCTGACTAAGAATATGTCCTCTGGTGACTTGGCATTTAATCTCTAGTGACCTGAAATTTGACCTCTTGCGACCTGTCGTTTGACATCTGTTGACCTGACATTTGAAATAAATTTGAACTTGTGATCTAAAGTTCGACATTTGATAACCTGTCATTTAGCCCCTTATGACCTGGCATTTCACCCTCTGGTGACCTGAATTTTCAACCTTTGATGACCTGTCATTTGACCTTTGGTGATCTGGCATATGGTATTGTGACCTGACATTTGACTTCTGTTGACCTGTCACATGACTTTTAGTGATCTGGCATTTGGCCTCTTGAAACCTGGCATTTGACCTCTGGTGATTTTTGGGGACCTAGTAGAGTTCTTTTTCTTAACTTGACAAATCTATATGTCGCAAATGAAAGTGAAAATCTTTCCCATCTTGAGATATCGTGTTTACGAGATTTCCCGTTTTTGACCACTAATGACTTCAAATGACCTTTGACCTAAATCAAAACAGTAGTGTTCTTCTGGTGAAAACCTACAAAGCACTATACGTATATATGAAAATTGTTGGTCCTTCTTGTCTTGAGATACCGCGTTTACGAGGTTCCAGGTTTTAACCCCTGCTGACCTCAATTTACCTTTGATCTCAGCCAAAAACAAAAAGTTCCTTTTCTGAACATGATAAACCTTTGTACCCAGTATGAAAGGGGTCTGTCATTCCTATCTTGAGATATTGTGTTTTCAAGCAAAAGTGTCACAAACACTCTGAACATACACACATACACACAAAAACCTTTTTCTATACAACCTGAGGACCTCATTTTGGTTTCCTTTGTTTCTGCTTCTTAAACCCTATCCTGGACAACAGACTCTTTTGCTCGGACAGGAAACAAAACAAGTACATACACTCACATACACACAATATCACTATCGCATAGATTCTTTCCCTACCTAAGGCAAGGGAGTTCAGCCTAGAAAAAATTAGTGAGTGAGAGCAAAACAAAGAAAGAAGAAAATGACACTATCTCTTTTTCTTTACAAAACGTCTGTAAATTTATTCCGATTTTATTGTTTCAGTTTAAAATTGTGTGTACCCAAGGAAAAATGTTCGTTGTTTTATGAGGAAAAATTTGATCATTATCAAATTCAATTAAGATATAGGATATTAATAATATTGCTTTACACAGTGCAACTCAGTCCTTTAAAAGAAAAACATTCTTCGAAAAGATACTTGGTTCCAATGTTACTAGTGTTGCAGAAGATACATTATCTGGAATATTTCCCACTACCTGCTTTGAAAAAATAACGTCTTCCCTCATGCATAGGAATATTACAAACATTATGCGATTAAGCGATTAACATTTATTAAGACATGGGTATGCGAAATGCGGATGGCATGCAAACCCAAAGACAAATGGTGATTAACAAGCATACTGCGCTAAGTGTTAGCTAGTAAAGAGCGTCATAAATGTTTAGTTTAGAAAATCAGTTTGATCTTTAAGCAAAATTCAATTTGCCCCCTCTTCCGTAAGCATTTACATCTGTAACTTGAAATTGAATATAACTGAGGATGAGTTTTACTGGTGTTTGATGACGGATGAATGTATAAGAGCATTAAACGTACATTTCCATCGTGTAGCAGTGTGCACAGCTCACATTTATATATTAAAAACAAGTATACGTTTGGAAAAAGAGCGCAGATTAGATCGACACAAGACAGAAACATGGCAGTAAAATAGTTATTATGCACCTGAAATATTCATATTATACATATCAACAAGTAATTCACTTCTTATTTGAAAACGGAAGTTCCCTTTATTTTTTATCTTCTATCGTTGCTCCTGTAATCAGCCCAACCAGCATTTAAATAGCCACAACCTGCATCCCGTACCTTTAAAATAAAATAGGCAGAAAAGAGAAAGAAAATGTTCCATTGTTTTAAGTAGCATATTTCCATATCTGATGTGTATTTATTCGTTAAACGTGAGTAAAACGGATTGAAGAAAAATAATTGAGGGTGATTCAGGTTTATTGGACACCTTTCAACGATGTGACAAAGTACCGGTATGCCCCATGGCCAAAAGAGGCAAACCGTCCACTGATTAATCTTTTCTACAATTGGGACTGGTAGATTATTAATCGTGCTCATATCGATGTCGATCATATTGCAAATAAAGCTTAGGGTTCCCTTCATACTAAGCGAAATCAGACCTAATTGGTTTTCTTGTTCAAGTACGTCTGTATTGGTTACAACAGTACCATTGTCTTAATTTCGATACAAACGTCGCCCTACAAATTAAAAGCGTAAACCACATGGAAGAAATGCCATCACCTAAATATGATTACTGGTCCAATACCTTGATTTCGCAACTTGATGTAAAAAAACAATTACAACAAAAGCAGTACTTAAAAATTGGGTTAAGGTTTATTGATGTCTGTTGGATGACCAAATAAATAGGGTAAACGCGGTACTATTCTTATAATACCAAACAGGGTACTATCTTCCCTATACTGTCTTCAAGTACACAGTTTTCAAATGTTGTATTTATTGTATTTATTTTCTTAATCATGTGATACTAATCATTAAATACGAACTGGACTGTTATCAGCTTCAGTGTGATTCCCATTTAGATGATCTTATGCAATATACAGGACAGTGGCGTATTCACGGGAGGGGAGCAGTTGGGGGTTGAGGGTCACAACCCCTATGACCAAACCTTCCAATGCATAAACACCTAAAACAGCGTTTTTCCTCTTTATCCTTAGACTTTTCCTTCATTTTGTGCCCCAAATCCCCCATGACACCAGCGACAAGATACAATCCTGGCTCGCGCCTGATACAGGATAATGAAGAAAAATGTGCTTCCTTTGTGTAACCTTCCACCCTGTTCTTATGTAGGGCTAGTAAGTACTGTAAACTACAGTCAAAAATGCCATTCCCAATGCTTACAGGGGTCTAAGCAATCGTTACTTGAGTTTCCTTTCGCAAAAAATGTTCACTTGAAATTTAAATTCTGCTATGGAGCGGTCTAAGTGGGGCACCACCCCAAGTTTGGACGAAACATACAAGAAATTTTTAAAACCCTGACCCAAGGTCAGACAGTTAAAAATATCATTTCCTATGCTTACAATGGGTCTAGGCAGTCGGTTTTTCGAGGTTCCGTTTGCAAAATGTTCACTTTAAACTAAAATTCTGTTAGGGAGACTATCTACGCAGAGCTCTAACACTGGTTGGCGCGGAGCGAACAGAAAGCTTTGAAAAATCAGACCTTTAAGACCTTTGCCTGAATATCTGACCATTTCGGGCAATTTTTCCAAGACTTTAGTATGAAGTGGGGATGGTGGAAACCTATTTTTCACATTTTACCCAACTGTGTCGCAGATCTTTCAAATTGTTATTTTGCATGAAAATTTTACTTTAAATATACCGTTTTCTTTTTTTCGCCAAAGGTTTGAATATAATGGGCCATTTCTTATATTGTGTTACACAATATTTAAAAATAGGCTCAATAATGATTGTTTCTTTAAAGCCACAGGCTTCCCAAGTGTGTCGCATTTTTTTTTATTTATTTGATTTTTGGTAACCATGTTACCCTTGCTATGATAGTTTTCCATTTTCGGGCAAATGCTTGAGAGAATTTAGATACTCGAAAATTTCGTGTATTGTGTTTTGATTATCTGAAGTAAAAGTTACGAAAAATGGCTTTTTACCCTGCCCAAAGGTGCAACGATTTTTTAGAATCTTGACTTGGCTTTCCATGAAAACTTTATTTTGACTATATGACGATTCTTACCTTTTATCGGTAATAGCTTTTCAAGATTTCGCCCACATTTAGGAACTTTCTGAAAGGCCCTCCCATTTTTCAAAATTTAAGGGCTCTCCGAATTTTTAACAACTTCCTTCGAATTTTACCCAAATTCCTGCCCAAATTTAGATTTTGCGGAAGTCTGGTGCAGTCTTCTCTCCGTGCCCCGTCTCGTACGCCACTGGATATGTCCACTCCACCCAAGAGCTAAGTTAGGTCCTGTGAGGTAATAGTGGTATGTTTGCGAACCTTGAAACTGCATTGACCCAACATGGGTTTGGTTGGTGCACTGGTCAATAGCTGGCAGCAATGGTCGTGCAAAGTGCAAATTCCTTCCAACCATAGGCTTATTTGACGTAAATAATCCACCCACTACACCAAGAATGATTTTGGAACAAATTTGTGCATCCCCAGGAATTGTGAAAAGTCACCACACGAGATAGAAACAGGCCAGATGCTTGGAACACACCTTACTTATCCACACCAAGGTAGCCCAATTTCAGCCACTCCAAATCTGCTAGAAAATAATGCATCCAGACACCTACGAGTGAAAAGTCAAGAGATTCCGAAGGTATAAAGCTTGTTACAGTCTACCTTAATTTATTCCGAAAATTAGAAGGGGCCATAATTGAGGAATTCCCTGCAACTGCTTGGATTTATCGAAAGTGCATCTATGTCATAGTAGCAGAACGGCCCGGATTGATTAAAATCATCGGTCAGCATTAATATAATTTTTTGCCCAAGTTACCAGGTGGGGGCTGTTGGAGGTGGGCGACTCAGGGCTCCCCTCTCCCGTAGCTACGCCACTGCTGGTTCGGTGCACCTTCAGGACTCACATTGACAGTAGAACCAATTGCAAACATTTTACTTAATTCTTGCATTCTCACACAAAAATATGTTGGGAAAAAGTTTCCACATTTAAATGGATTTTTCCAATAAAGTACATGGATACACAACCGTCACAATCATATCATGTACAAAATATTTAAAGGGCAAGAGCAATATCCCTAGCAACAAAGTTATTCTGAAGCAAAAACTAAATCTCACAATTTTCTTCATATTTCTCTTTAAATTATCTTTCATTATATTTTACGACTTCAGTGTTGCATATTCAAGGTAAACCAAACAGTTACTTGTAGGAAATGTCACATTTGAGGAGAAAAAAAGTTAACACATGACTCTTTACAGCCAATCATGAAACAGGACAGTCTACTACAGCACTTCAATTTGGGGTGACTGAATTTGCATATCCCCTTTAATTAAAGGTCACATGAATAGGTCACATGCCTCTTCTCATCCAAGCAAAAACATTTTTTGTGCTCACCCTGTATTTCTGATTGAGAGCTGCAAAAGGCTAAGTAGCAGTTGGGTTTGAGTTAAATACAACCACAAGTTCTTCATTCCCTTTAAATTACTTTATTATCCATGAAGCCCTTCAGATATGTTTATTCAAAACCTTGAAAATTATTCAATTGCAAAAATTGCGCCCACAATGATAACATTTGATGGTCACTGGGGGCCATTGGGGTGCTACTTGGGGGCAAAAAATAAATAAAATACCTCCCAGGGACATAATTTTTCATCCAGAGATATGCTTAAACCCCCGAACTTCTGGGGGCTTCGCACCTAAAACTCCACCCTTCTACATTAAAATATTAAATGCAGAAATTAAGACACACAATAGGCTGATCACCCATCCAAAATACCTGTTTAATGTTGCCCAAAAGCAAGTAATTTTAGTTGAGGTGATTGACAGTCAATAACCAAGTGACTGCTACTTTTAACATCTGAAGTGCCCATTAAGGCATCAAATATTGGTTCCATACAATTTAACATCATTTTGATATCATTCATAATCATGCAGTATATACCGTAGGGTTTTTAATTGTAGCTTAGAAAACGTCTCGAACGCTATCACAGGATGAAGGGTGTGTGAAATCTTTTAACATGAGCTCAGTACGTTTCTTGATACAGCTGAAAAGAGCTCCTCATTATGATCTGATTGACTCTGAGTGCCAGCTTCAGTTAAACTTTGACCACATCTGGGTTGTGAAACAGGTGAGAATTCAATGTGTTCCACTTCTTTCCGAACAATGTGCACCACATCATCCAAGTTCCTACAGTTATTTCAGTAGTATTGTTATAGAACAGATTGAGCTTTTATCTTTACACTGGAGTGCTAACGTTAGATGCTGTATTTCACAATGCCAAAGAACTTCATTCCAGCACTAATAACCAGAGAGACTGCATCTTATAGTCAACACGGAAAATATCCAAGTTCAAAAGTACCTTCTTGTTTTGAACCTCTGTATGAGATTTACAGAAGACTGAAATAAGAAAGAAAAAAGAACAATGGTACAATGAAGAATTTTTTTTTATAAACGTGTACTCCAACTAAATCGGCTTACAATTTTCAATGAAACCTTCAACCAAAAAAAAAAAAAAAAAAATAAAAAGGGATTTTGATAATTTGCTAATACTGTTTTTCGAGTAGAAAAACTTCAACAAACTAATTTTCAATGTCATGTACAACTGTTCTACAATACACTCTCTCTGTTCACACTCACCCTATCCTTATGTGCCTTTAAATTTACAGCCGGTAGAGATAATCCAAGTTGACAAAGTTCGGCTAAATTAACAAAATATAGTCCAACTGGGATTCTTATTCTGGTAAGTATATACGTATATACGTTTCTTGCATCTTCAATCCAAAAAAGTAAATAGTTCTTACAGACTAGATGGAACACAAAAGTTAAGTCCATATCCTACAGCAGCAGCATTCACCTAGTAACAGTACTGCTCACATCCCCCCATACAATATGCTGCCTTTTAAGGCCATACAAAGTGAGTCCTTTCTCATGGCAGTGAGGATACAAGTAACTACACAGGGCATTGCTGTTGTAACTGAGGCAGGATCAGAAATTTCCTTAAGATCATTTAATAAAAAGCAATATAATTTTGAGTCACTTCCTGCAACCTGGTATTATTCTCAAGGGGGCAATTGTTTATCAGAATCATAGAAACATGGGGAAGGTCTCTCGATTCAGAAGAAACATTAATTTTGCATTTATTACTTTAAAAAAAACGAAGATATTCGGCATGAGTACAGACTCCTCGGCGTAGCGGCGAGCAAGTTGTACTCCCGGCGCGCCGGTTAATTCTCGCCGTATGATAGACGTAAAGTATACAGTACTTGTATTGCCAGTGAATGGTGTATGCATTTCGTACATGTATACATAAATCATGCACAATCCCATTCAGATACTACTTGATACTTACTGTGTGTGAACCATATACTTGTAAATTTGCATTGCCAATGTACCATGATCATGTACATGTACACTGTACGAATGTGCACAGGCCTGCATATTGCTATGTAGGATTGTATGTGCACAGAAAATCCCGGCGTACAGTGCGGGGATGTAGACTCTACTATACAGTCGTCAGTTACGGAAGATGACACCAAGTACTCTAAATTCCCACCCAGCACTCCAGGAAAATATACGTCTCCCCACCCACCACAAATCTGCCAAATGAGACCTCAAAACAGCCTCAAATTCACTTTACTAAGATAAAATGAGGTAAAAAAAAACTTATGGCTGAAAAATGGGATAGATAGCATGGGGTGGGGTGAGGTGCAGTTCCCACTGGATCAGATAAGTTATGGGTACTCAAATGTGGCTGCCTTGTCAGGAACTTCATATACTCTAAAATGCACTGTCATAGCCGTGTTCTGCCACACTTTTATGTAGTGGAACAAATACAACCGTTCTTACAGTAAGAATGATATAGGCCTGGCAACAGCAAGCCTATTAACGCTAACTGTACAATACAACTGAAGCTCAACATCATGTCTTAACCGTGTGTGACTAACGTTAGGCCAGTGAGCGATACTTACACTGTTTAAATAACTTTCTCCGTAGAACCATCATAAGAACAATATTCTGAAGAAGGATGTCGGGCTGTACCTTCTCGTCTACACGTAGTATCAGCTACGAAGTTATATTTACGTTTCGGCTAAAATGGCGTCTAGTGTTTACGTCTGACGTCGCAAATCACTCGTTGTCCGAAATCTCCTAATATACGGCTTTGTACACTATCTAAGCAGAGCGCCACTACCAGTTGGCCCGGAAATGAAACACCGTTCTTGAAAGCAGAATCTTACCAACCATTGTTCTGTAATCCTTCCCAAAAGACTATGTGAGCAAAACGCCACCACCAGTTGGTGAGGTGCGTAAATAAGATTTTGGAAATTCTTAACTCCTTGGACTGCCAGAAATGACTTCTCCCAAGCTTTTAAGAGGAACCTATGCAGTGGTTATTTTTTATCCTGCTCTAAAAATATCCAAGTAAAGGCCCATCATCATTTGGCTCTGATTTTCAGAAAATTTTGGAAATCTTAACACATCATACAGCCGGAAATACCATTCACTAATGAAATAAGCACAATATAAGCTGTCGCTGTCTTGAAATCCTGTCCGAAAGATCGAAGGGAGCGTGCACCATCGGTAACCCCGGAACGTAATATAATATTTGAAAAAAATAGGAAAAAAACCACGGCAGTCGGAAATGGTATTGCCTAAAGCTTGCGAGCAGAATTTAAGCAGTGCTTATTTTCAGCTTTGTTACCATCACACTTTTAAATTGTTAAATATGGAAAAAAATGCACAATGACTGAAAATTATAGCTGAATTAAATGCAGGGAGAGCTATGTTTGGTGCGGAGAAATAAGGGGCAAAGTCAAGGGATGTTATGGGAGTGTGTCATTAAGTAAAAATGACACATTAGGCAGACCTTCTCAGGTTGGTACAGTATAAAAGAATCACCCTAAATCCGCCCCTCACAATCAATTCTACCTAAAGTTAGACCAAACGATACACAGGGAATAACAATTGGGTGAAACCATTACGAATTCGAATTCAATTATTTGAAGGGAACTTTAGGTAATACTTACAAAACTTGTTAAGTTGCGATTGCTGCGGCATTTTGAGTGATCGCTCATTTTAAAGCACATGGGACCTACCCCTTAAACTCTAGTATTCGTCGTTGGCAATCACCGACAGCTCAGCGCCTTAGCCTAAGTTGCTAGAGGATTCGTTTGCATCGTAGTCCCACATATTTTGGTTCTATCTTTCCAGAACAGTAACTCTGTAGGGAATTTTTGGACTTTCATTGACTAATTGTGCGTTACAACACAAATTTTTAATTTCGTCATTCAAATGCAATGAATGCAACAAAAATGCTTCTGTTATGCTTCCATAGAGAAATGAACAAAGAAAAAGTTAATTTAAAATAGCTGGAATAAAAGCGGCAAGTGATATCGCAAGAAAATGAAGAGAAAACAAGAACTTACTCTCTTTGCAAGTAGGACGTTCTTTCTCCCAGTTTCCTTCCCAACACCGTATTTTGTCTGTTCCCTGAAGAGTATAATTCTCATTACAGGTTGCTATCATGTAATCTCCATGTCGAGGTTCTGAAACAGTGCCATTATTACTGTCGCGATACTGCAGTACGCCATTGCTGAGGGTAACGGTCGTACATGTGCCTGATGGAAACAAAAGACGATTGACAGGTTAAAACATTTTGAAGAGTCAAATCATGAAGTCCAAGCAATTTTTATTTCCTTTTAAGACATCCCATCTTTCTAAGGAATAAAAAAGATGGACAAGAATTTACCAAAGGAAATAATTCTTAGGTCAAGTACCTATTACCAACAGTAAATAGTTTTTCGTGAGACCCCAAACTTCTCCATTGTGGACAACGCATTAACAGACATCAAATAACAAGGGTGGGATAAAAATACGGAGACTTATTTGCAACATAAGTATGAAATTACAATTACTTACAGTAAATGAAGCAGAGATAAAAATGGACTTAAATCGAATTTTCTCGTTACTGATTACACACACTTTTGACGGTACCGTGCTTTAAGTTTAAAAATAAGATTCAATGCTGAGAAAAAAATTACGAGCAGGTGTCTGTTAACACCTAAGGATGGTTCGTCATTGGGGAAACTCATCCAATGCATAGTCTGTATGGTAATGAGCTAAAAGCTTTTGACTTGCAGATGGAAGGTCTCGAGTTCAAGTCCTGCCGGGTCATAAAGAATCCTTTAAAAACGAGACCTATTGCCATTGTGTCTGTTCCTAGCATTAGCAATGGATCAGGGGAAACAAGCCGAGTAGCCACAAATGAAAAAAGGCCGTGGTTGGCTCGACTTGAACCACATGGTTGAAAACTAGGCAGTACAGCTCCATCTAACCTAACGTAATGCTAAGTTTATACTCGAGTTGAAAAAAGTAGATAGTAAGTTCTCTAAAACGATGTTAAACGAAGTTAAGTTTGATGGCTACAAAAATTCTTAGAATTCTAATACCTCGGATGTAAGTGATTATACGAATAAATTGAACAAGATGATAAAAGAAGTTAATTAGGATTAGGTAGGTTTATTATAAAAGTCACTATTCACCAAACCATTTAATTCTTTCATTTAATAGAATGGAAAAGAAACCATAGGCAAGCTTTTAGTTGGTGAAACTGAGGTTTTTTAAAATTCATTAACTCCATAAACAATCTTTGGCAGTGGCGTAGGAAGCAATATGAAAGTCGGGGCAGAACAATTTTTACCATGCACCTCACCCTACCCCATTGACCAAAAGGTACATTTCTCAATGCTAAATTTTTTTGCTTTTTCTACGAGCAAAAACAGTTAAAAAAAAATAATTTTTCAAAAGTGTGAACACTACTGTAGGCCTATTAGGAGCGTAATTTGAGGCGCGAGGACCGCGCCAAAAATTTTGGTCCTTATACACGTTTGTATATGTACACATTATAAATATACAAATACACATTTATACACATTTGTAAATATAAGGCTGATATTGCAAAAGAAAAATTAAGATTCTGGGCTTCTTGTGAGGAAATTTGATTATTTTTGGACTATCCAACAGTAGCGTGGCAAGGACTGAATTTTAGGGTGGTGGGCCTAGGTGACAAGTGTGGGGGGGTCTGTTACCTCCGAGGTTCTGGCGCATCAAGGCTATCTAAGCGGAACGCCACAATCGGTTGGCGCGGAGCGAGGAAAATTTGAGGCTTTACAAACCCTCCAGATGGCCGGAAACGGCAAATACCACGTGTTTTAAGCTGCATGTACCCAGCCTTGAAATACGAATCTAATGACTGTCACTTAAATAATGAAAAAATCAATCTTTGAACAAGAGCCCAAGGGCACTATGGTTCCTTGCATTTAAGGTAATTATTTTGTAATTAGGGAGTTGCAAGGTAAGACATAATTGGAACCTTTAGCCCTAATGACTTTTGGCCTTCACCCAAAAACATATGGGCACATTAAATTTCAAATCAAATACTTGCAGTTTGAGAGAAATTTAACACTTGGATATTTCAAGTTTTCACACTACTTACATTTATGTATATATATTGCTTGTGTAGTCTTGGCATTTTAGCCAGGGCGTAATACTATTCGTTTTATGCAAAGCACGCTCTTTGAGCTTGTGCACTTTGGCATTCGCAAGCAATGTACCGTGAATGGCTGGACTGACGCAGGTTATGCCTGTGTCAGTCTTGTCATTCCGTTTTGAAATCTACTCTGAGGAGACCTAAAGGTCGAAACAGCACTTTCTGCAGATTGAGTATATATATATATATATATATATATATATATATATATATATATATATATATATATATATATATATATATATATTTCACTAATTCGGCACTTAGGGGGAAAGTTGTTGTTGAAAAGTCGACCTTAAGGGGAAAAGTTTTTTGGGGCGAAATATAAGTTTCGCCGTAATGCTTCTACACACTTTTTCTATAGGAATAAGAAAACGGACAAAGACGCCCTCCTAAAATTACGAAGAAGATACAATTACTTCAAACTTGTCAAATTTACGGACACATAGCTGTTAACACGAACGGATGGCTGGCCATTGAAATAACGTTGTTTATATTTTTAGACGTTAGGGCGAACTCTTTTTCCTATGTATTTCATTGTTATTTTTTCGCCCTATGTACGCGCAGATATAACAATTTCCCCCTAAGGTGGGAATTAGCGTTATATATATATATATATATATATATATATATATATATATATATATATATATATATATATATATACATATATATATATATATATGTATATGTATATATCTATATATATATATAGATATATATGTATATAAATACATGTATATATACATATATATTTCTAACTTCTACTTGCTACCCAAAATCCACAAAGCCAACAACCCTGGCAGACCTATCGGCTCTTCACACAGTTGCCCCACCGTACTTATATCTGAGTATTCTGTGCTCTCCCCTTTAGTTTCAGCTTTGCCTTCGTTTGTTCAAGACACGCCACATTTCTTGAGACTTATTCGTGACTTTGAGTTTCCTGAAAATTGCGGAGAACGTCTTCTATTCACCATGGATGTGTCCAGCCTCTACACGTTCATTCCTCATAATGCTGCCTTAACAGCTATCCGTTACTATCTGGACAAACGGCGTGATCCTCTTATACCGACTGACACCTTCCTACGTTTAACGGGACTTGTTCTCACGCAAATTTTTTTTCAGTTTAATGGGCGTTTTTTCCGTCAAGTTAAAGGAGTGGCCATGGGAACCAAAATGGGTCCCTATGTTGCCTGTCTGACCATGGGTCACTTTGAAGAACAACTTTTTTCTCAGTATACCGGGCCACGACCTATACTTTACAAAAGGTGTATTGATGATATTGCAGGAGTTGCCACTGGATCCCGTCGTGAGATTTAGAAACTTTTATCGACTTTGTTAATTCATTTTGCCCCTTTTTGAAATTTACCCATTGTATCTCGGACTCATCTGTTGTTTTTCTCGACCTTAAACTGTCCATCAACATTCGTACAATTACCTCTAACCTACACTTTAAGCCAACCGACTCGCATAACTACCTTTTGTACCCTTCCAACCACCCCAAATCTTGCACTAAATCTATTCCTTATTCCCAGCTCTTGCGAGCCAGACGACTGATTTTTCCACTGCCTCTGAAGAAATTTTATCCTTTTTTGAAAAACGCCAGTCCCCTGCCAAAATCCTCTCTAATATAATGCCCTACGCAGAATTCAAGGAACAAGCAGAGAGGAAGCCTTGGAGAAAAAGAGCAAATCTGGTACCAATCTACGTATTCCTTTAGTTATTTCTTATCACCCTTGGGTCCGTCCTATTTTACACGCTATCCACAAAAATGTAGAATTGCTCCGACAAGACCCCTCAACCCGTGATGTTTTCCCGGAACCCCCCATCACTGCTTTTAGAGTTGAGAAAAATTTAGCCAACCATTTAGTTCGGGCTTCCCACCCACGAACTTCTTTCGACGACACGGCTGGTACCTTTCTATGTAACCGTCTGAGGTGTAATACATGTGCAGTTGTTGGCAAACACGACCTCGTCAACATTTCAGGCCCCAACGGCAATAGCTTTATTGTCAAACAAAGATTCTCCTGCATTTCCTTTAATGTAGTTTATATTTTAGCTTGTGGGAAAGACCAAGCGCCGCCTCGCGGATCAAGTCACCGAGCACCTTAGGTCCATCAAACAGAATCTCCATGGATACCCGGTGGCTGCACATTTTAATCCCCCTTCACCTTGTTCTATACAGCATTTAACTGTTACGGCAGCTGTTATGTGCCGAGACTCCGATCGTGACCGCCTTAGTGCTGAAAACCGACTGATCATGAGGCTAGGTATTCTCGTTAGAATTGACCTTTTGTAATATTCACCCCTTTTTTGAGCCAGTTTTTACTCCTTTTACACTTACCCGTTCGTGCTCATTTTTTACTGTGTAGCCCTAATTATTTTTTCCGGACCTAGTTTTTGTCTACTTTTTTTTCCCATTTTTTCTGACCACATTCGATTTGTACGTGCACTTTTTCATCCAGGACGCTCTTTTTCTTTTTTTGATTTGTGTTTCATCCTTCGCACTCATGTTTTCTGACAGTCACTTCGTCCGATTCTGTTTTTACAGCGATCGCTTCGGATTCCATGTTTGTCGTGTCCAATTGTTACTGTTGGTTGTTCAGTTTGGTTTTTGCCACCTGATGAAGGGTTTATACCCGAAACGTCCTGGAGTTTTCAGCAAACTTTTAAGCACTTTTTACTACCTCTTTTCGACCTGTATATATATATACATATATATATATATATACATACATACATATATATATATATATATATATATATATATATATATATATATATATGCATCTATACTGCAAGGTGTGTAACACCTTACCTAATTAGGAGAAACTTACTCCTTTCACAAGAAGGAACCTGTCCATCCCACCCTCCTTTTCGACAAGTACTCAAACCTCCTTCGATTATTACATCGCCGATAGTTGTACAAGTAAATGTAGCCACCGTGAGTGCTGGTTTGATTAAACCGTATACTTCACTCCCTTCTGGGTATGTGTAATTTATCTCCCAATCACCGGTGGGTAGTTCGTTTATGTCGCAGGGTTCTACAAATTAAATTAAAAAAAAAGTTATGATCATTGATTGTGAACTATAGAGACTGCCTATTCTGATGTTTAACGATTAAAAGAAAATAAATAATTTTAACAAACATCCAGGTTGCAAGGCTCGTTTGGAAGAGATACAAATTTAAATGAGCAAAGGCAGAGAACCTTGCTTTATGACTTAAGGCCTATGAACAGGACATGCAAGTTGTTTTTTACATAAGTCGTGTTAGACAAGCTTTCGTTATCGACTGATATCTTAGGATTCAATGTAATGCTAACCTTTTCTATTTTTTTTCTACGTGATGGGTTGAGGTGACACACAAGGATGAACACCGCAACTCATCTAGAATATCCTGCGTAGGGATGCAGTTAGCGCAAGGATAAATATTTGTGAAGTATTTGTAACAATTACCGTACCTTCTACGCAGAAAATCAATCGGCTTTCCCATTCACCCTCCTGGCATTGAGTCTCATTTTCTCCATGAAGATAGTAACCTTCGTTGCAGGTTGCTATCCTGAAATCACCATGTTTCGGATTCAATGTATCCATACCATTATTGTCACGGTATTGGAATTCACCATATTCAAGATGATGAGCTAGACACGGAGCTATTTAAATTTTAAAATAAAATGCAGAGAAAAGGCTGGAATATTAATTGTGAAAAGCGCAACTTTTCAAAAGAAAGAAAGAAAGAAAGAAAGAAAGAAAGAAAGAAAGAAAGAAAGAAAGAAAGAAAGAAAGAAAGAAAGAAAGAAAGAAAGAAAGAAAGAAAGAAAGAAAGAAAGAAAGAAAGAAAGAAAGAAAGAAAGAAAGAAAGAAAGAAAGAAAGAAAGAAAGAAAGAAAGAAAGAAAGAAAGAAAGAAAGAAAGAAAGAAAGAAAGAAAGAAAGAAAGAAAGAAAGAAAGAAAGAAAGAAAGAAAGAAAGAAAAGAAAGAAAGAAAGAAAGAAAGAAAGAAAGAAAGAAAGAAAGAAAGAAAGAAAGAAAGAAAGAAAGAAAGAAAGAAAGAAAGAAAGAAAGAAAGAAAGAAAGAAAGAAAGAAAGAAAGAAAGAAAGAAAGAAAGAAAGAAAGAAAGAAAGAAAGAAAGAAAGAAAGAAAGAAAGAAAGAAAGAAAGAAAGAAAGAAAGAAAGAAAGAAAGAAAGAAAGAAAGAAAGAAAGAAAGAAAGAAAGAAAGAAAGAAAGAAAGAAAGAAAGAAAGAAAGAAAGAAAGAAAGAAAGAAAGAAAGAAAGAAAGAAAGAAAGAAAGAAAGAAAGAAAGAAAGAAAGAAAGAAAGAAAGAAAGAAAGAAAGAAAGAAAGAAAAGAAAGAAAGAAAGAAAGAAAGAAAGAAAGAAAGAAAGAAAGAAAGAAAGAAAGAAAGAAAGAAAGAAAGAAAGAAAGAAAGAAAGAAAGAAAGAAAGAAAGAAAGAAAGAAAGAAAGAAAGAAAGAAAGAAAGAAAGAAAGAAAGAAAGAAAGAAAGAAAGAAAGAAAGAAAGAAAGAAAGAAAGAAAGAAAGAAAGAAAGAAAGAAAGAAAGAAAGAAAGAAAGAAAGAAAGAAAGAAAGAAAGAAAGAAAGAAAGAAAGAAAGAAAGAAAGAAAGAAAGAAAGAAAGAAAGAAAGAAAGAAAGAAAGAAAGAAAGAAAGAAAGAAAGAAAGAAAGAAAGAAAGAAAGAAAGAAAGAAAGAAAGAAAGAAAGAAAGAAAGAAAGAAAGAAAGAAAGAAAGAAAGAAAGAAAGAAAGAAAGAAAGAAAGAAAGAAAGAAAGAAAGAAAGAAAGAAAGAAAGAAAGAAAGAAAGAAAGAAAGAAAGAAAGAAAGAAAGAAAGAAAGAAAGAAAGAAAGAAAGAAAGAAAGAAAGAAAGAAAGAAAGAAAGTACTGCACAATCACCAATTTTATATTAGCGGCAACTGATGGGAACAGTATTCTTCTTTGAACTATTATTTGTTATGCCTAATTGTTTCAATATGTATAAATAACAGTATATGACTACTGTAATCACCAAACTTTCCATGAACAGGATTTCAAATCGACTATGGGTTAACTTACTTCAGTCAAATATTCATTACAACGACACAGATGTGAGAAAAGAAATTTGTTCCGCGTATTCTACAGTGGGATTGTTTCCAACGTGCTGGATATGTTTTCATCCGGTGATACGGTGATGGGAGATCTCGCAACAAAAGAGTTATAGAACTATCTCAGATGTTCCGAATAAAACTATGATGTAATTTGTACCAAAATATCTTTAAATCTTTTAAATTCAAACGTATCTCTTACACAAGATGGATTTCGTCTACTCCATTCTCCTCGCCTACACGTTCTGGTATTTTCCCCTGACGTTACATAACCAAATGTATTACATTCTATTGTGGCTACCGTATCAGGTAATGCACGTGTATCTCTTTCATCTCCTCTCCCAAGATTAGTAAACTGTATCTTCCATTCCCAATCATTGTCTAACAAGTCGTCTTTGTTACATGTTTGTTATACAGAAATGGTTATGAAAATGTTTTGTGGTGGTGGTTTGGTCTGAAATCACGTAATTTATATGTAGCTGAGGATTTACTCCGACCAATATGTTCCGACTCTTAACCAAAGAACGCAAAAAAGCACTATTGGTCTGTCTTTGCACGTGGCTAATATTTGTAACTAATATGTGAAACCGCCTTTAAATTAATTTGTATGTTAAGGGTATTGCGGTAAAGGGTTTTACATCCTTTTCAAAAATTAAAGGGCTTGTCCCAAAACGAGTTCAATCTTATTCATCTACTAAATTTATCAAATCCTTATTGAAAATATTTACCATTCTTGTCTTCTTATATTTCTTTTGAACTTCAAACGTCAAACATGTTGATGTTCAAACTTTACAGACCGAACTGTTATGAAACCACTACATAAAGATTTTTTCTACCTAGGTTGGGAACAGTTACACAAGGAATTAAGCAGCGTTCCTCTACATGGTTTAGCTAGGAGCCTTGAACTCACGCTTTGATCTCACGTTGCTCTCAACATTCAGTCTCAGGAATAATAAAAATGATCTTGCCCTAAAAACATACACGGTACGTAATGGGGCGTTGCTTTTTGAGAAAGCAACATGGACACCCCAGTAGATCAAAGGCGGTTTAGGGTGTAACTGTTATCTGAGTTTGTTAATTGATTGTACCCTCAAATGAGCTTTCATAGTGTTCACACTTCGTGAAAAGCAATAAGCACATGCTTGACTGATCTGTTAGCTATACCCAAATGTGACATTACTTTAAGAGCTTTTTATTATATCTGTCACTTTCAATCAATTAACCACATTTGAAATGTAACTATTTCAAACGTGCGTGTAGTGAGCTTAATTTCGAACGAATTATTTTTGAGCAATACGAGTTTCTATTTCAAGGAAGTTTCTACTAAATTGGAAATTTTGCTTTGTTATTTCTGGTGGCCATAGATGATTATCTTGGCCTTTCTTGGAGATTCTACCATTTGATGGCTGGCGACCCAGATGACTAAACTCTGAACTCCCCAAATTTATCATGGTTTGTTAAACCTACTACATTAGCAAATCAGTTATGAAATTCTTCCAACTTGCCTACGTTAGGGTGTCTTGATAAAAATTGAACCCCTTGCGATCTCTCATGACATTTGCTTTGGCCTTTGTTGATGTAGTTGTGTAGTCGTGTAGTTGTGTTTAACTAGGTTTCCAAAACTTTACAACTGGAGAAATCAAATGACTTTTGACCTCCACCAAAACAATAGGCTTGTTCCTGTCAACACGACACATCCGTTCACCAAATCATTGCCATTTTGAGATATGTTTTCAAGCCATTATACATTTTTACACGTTAACCTCTGTGACCTTACATTACTCTATCGAAAACAATTGCAAATCTATGAACCAATGAAAATTACCAACCATTGCAATCTTAAGATACTGTGATAACAAGCAATTCAAGCTTGTGAACAGGCAGGGTGCTGGAGGGTGAAAACTTGTTGGAAAGGGCAGGGTTCAGGGGCAAAATTTTTAGGGGTGAAATGAACACAACGTTTGAGGCAAACTTCAAACTGTAAAGAGGGTGTTAAAATTAGAAACTGAAGCCAATTATATGTTTTTTGCAGTGTAACTTCCGGTGAATGCCCTTTAACCGAAACCATAAAAATGGGAACCTTTCACTCAGCATGGCAAATCTATAATTTAACTTTTAAATTTGTCCGTCATTCCTGAGCTATTTTGTTAAAAAGCTATCTTCGCATTTTTGGAACAGTGAGCCCAAACGTTGACATCTACCTAAAGCAAAAAGTTCTTCTCAGATCTTTAAAACAAATATGAAAAGTTTTGGTCGTTCCTACTTTGAGAAATTGTGTTTACGCGGTCTTCGGGCTCTGACACCTAGTGACCTAAAATGACCTTTATCCTAAAAAAAATCGGTTGCCCTCCTCAACAGGAAAATTTTTCATGACAAATCGATGTACCAAATACGAAAAGTGTTGGTCGCTCCTATCCTTAAGGCCCTGTCACACTATTCCCGGCAGGCTATACGGGCTTGTTGCTTGAAGAAAGTAGGTTGGCCGTGGAGCTGTGACAATTTCGCGAAAGCGCGTGTCAGATGCGGGCATGGAGCGTGCGTTTTGCTGTCAAGGAACGGTGTTGGTACTGCCAATCTGCGTGTAGCCCGTCATTTCTGCGGGTTTGGAGCGAGGTACGAGGAAAGTGAGGGCATGTTGCGGGTAAGTTACTGCCTCCCTGCTGGTAATCTGAGAACTTGCTGCGGGCAAGTTGCTGGCGTTCTGCGACTACCTCTGCCATATGAATAGTCCCCTAAGAATTCCTTCAGTTGTCAGTCTAGTTTAAAGCGAGGTGGCCTCTCTGCAGGATGGCTAGCAGGGCACAAATTCAGCGTCAACTGGGAATTATCCAGGTTCAACTTGACCTCACACAATTACAAGTGGAGCTACATCGTATCCGAAGACGAAGGGATGAGAGAAGGAAAAGAAGAAGATGGTGGACCCGGGCGTGGTTGAGTACTGAGAGACGAAGACGCTTTGGACTTTACGACCAGCTCATGGTGGAGATACGGCCGGAAGATGAGACGTCATTTGTCAATTTCCTGCGGATGCCCCCAGAAATGTTTGACGAACTTTTGCTGAGACTGGAACCCCGCACAACCAAGCAAACCACAACGTATCGAGAGCTCTTAGAGCCAGGACTGAAACTGGCACTCACACTGAGACATCTGGCGTCCGGTGCAAAAAAAAAAAAAACAGCATGCGATTTGGGTGGAGAGTCCCACACAACACTATGTCGGAGTGTGTCCGCGAGGTAAGAACCATTAACAACTAAGCAATGAAAAGTATAAAATGTATCTTTTTTCGAAGACATTTTAAAAATGTATATTTTGACATGAAATAACAAATTAAGTTGTAATTAGTATGCAAAAAATATATATTGTAGAATTAAATGTCTTAATGTTTTTTTTATCATCATTTGTTATTTCAAGTGTGCCGCGCCATAGTGGACGAGTACTTAGATAAAGTTATTCCCCTCCCCAGTGACGCAAACGAGTGGGCAGAAATTGCCCAAGGGTTCTTGGAGAAATGGAACTTTCCGCATTGTTGTGGAGCTCTGGATGGAAAACATGTTGCCTGCAAATGCCTGCCGGGAAGTGGATCCACCTATTTCAACTACAAAAAATTTTATTCGGTGGTGTTTTGGGCCCTTGTGGACCATGACTATAAATTTTTATGGTTTGATATCGGTGGACGGGGTGCTGAGTCTGATGCTCAAGTCTCGCTGGGGATCTCCTGAATCTCCCTACCCTCCTCAGATTGGGCCTCAAACGGCCGGTGGACCTCAACCACGATTTCTTGTCGAACAGGACTTCTGGTTTTTCATGCTGTTCAGGAATTTGTCGCCCGCTTTCCATAGATATCGACGAGCTGTCTGGACCCTTTCCGCCCTTGGCACGCTTCTTTGAAGACTCTAAACTTGACCGACGGGCATCTTCACTCTGTTAAATTTGGCTGAGAAGTGGATTTACTCCCCACCTGACCTGCCTTTATATGCCCGCAATCTTCACGCGTAAACATCGCCCATTGCAGGCAACTTCCACGCAGGTGACACGTAACCTGCACGCAGGAAACCCGCAATGCCCGTATGTGTCCAAAGCTAAAACGGAACTCTCACGCGTGTGGCACGCATATCACACGGAGAACACGTAAGATCCATGCAGGTATCACGCATCCAGCACGCAGGTTCCACGCAAAATTGACCCAAATCTTGGCCTGCCAGTAGAAATTCTCCTGCGTGCAACAAAATCCGTGCCCGCAATAAGCCCGTGTAGCCTACCCGGAATAGTGTGACAGGGCCTTTAGATATCGTGTTTTTTGAGGTCTTCGGGTTTTGACCCCTGATGACTTCAAATGACCTTTGTCTTCTATCAAAACAATTTTTTAATGTAGGACATCTCTGAAGACGAAGGAATTCTTGAATGAAATTATTCTATATTTCGGTAAAACCAATGGCTTTCTTAGGTTTTCCTGTGATTATACATTGAACCTTTCAAATAATTATGCAATGATCATCATTACTTTTTGTGGGCAATCTTATCAATTTATTTTGGCAGAGTAATTCTCAGTAAGTTTGAGGCAATTAAAATCTAGGTGAAAAATCTTTTCAGAATACTTCAAAATCTTAAAATTCTGTCCTTGTTCTTTCGCAGAATAGGATGATACCAAATTGGCACTGCATAAATTAGCATAAATTAGGTGTGGGAGTATGTCACATTAAAACACGTGCCTTCGCCTCCTTATTAAAGAAAGACAAAATGATGCTAATCCAGACATTGTATAGTACACTTCACTTAACATACTGGAAATTTGAGCAGAAAAAGTCAGTCTTTCTTCAATACATACTCCTTTATATTTGGTTTTATTAGTGCATTCCACTTATGATCCTTCAATTTGGACACATTTTGACTTAGGCAAAAGTTTACCATCGTGCTTTATATTTTTTTAGTAAAAAAAGTTTATTAGGATAATATATTAAACATTTCCTGTTGCATGTTGAAACAATTCTATTTCAGGTTTGTTGAAAATTAAGTTGTTTCCTAGTCATAGCATTTCTTTAAGTGTTACAAGACAACGCAGTCTCTTCTGATCAGCATATTTTTTAATTGATGCGAATTCATTAGACTTAATTTCATTTAAGGGATTTTTTGTTTAAGGGTCTCATCTAAGGGTTTCATTTTACCAAGACGAATCTATTTACTAAATATAAAAGATGCCGGTGATTCTTAACTTGAGAGTTTGTATTTATAAGACATTTTTTAGGTATTCGTAGTTTTTCTCCCGTGGACTCAAATGACCTTTGACCTCTACCCACACTAATAGCAATCTTCTTCTCAGCATGACAAATTTGAAAATCGTTGCCATTCCTAACTTGATTTATGCTTATAGAGGTTCCTTTGGTTTTGAACCCTAGGGACCTGAAATTACCTTTAACTTCCCCCACAAAAAGGGTTAATCTGCTCAACATGACACATTTCATTACCAAATGAGAAATATTTCAGTCATTCCTTACTTGAGATATCGTGTTTACAAGGTTTTCTGTTTTTGACTCGTGTGACCTCAAATTCCCTTTTGGCCTCCACTAAAATATAAAGGGTTCTTACTTTGAATGTAAGAAATCCTTACACCAAATATGGAAAGTGTCGGACATGCAAACCTTGAGATATAGAGTCTACAAGCAAAAGTGTCACAAACACCAACACAGACATGACATCACCAATGCATAGATACCTTCCTATCCACGGCAAGGATCAATAAAAAATGAACAACAAAAACTCATTGGGTCAAAATATATCACAATGGGCTAACGTTTAATTAAAAATAAAGAAGAAGAAAAAATTCAAACGAATTTATAAGGGTAGGTTCATTTTCGGCACGAAATGATTATTCCTAACAGTGACGGCAACAAAAGAGGACAATGTGGTCATTTTTACAACATCGTTCCAGACTTCAAACACTCGGACATAAAACAAATATACTGTTCTTATTCTAAGACTTGATTTTATAATATAGATAAAGCTAAACCTCGAAGCTTGCGGGGGTCACCATCATGGACTCCATAGGTGTTGTGTGCCATTTTAGCCAATGACCCCTGGACCTCATCTACAAAACATACTTATCCTGAGACTTTTTTTTTTTCCACGAGAGAAATCATAAAACCAATGTCCCCAGAGTTTCATCTTGGCTTTCCAAGTGGAAGCTTACATGAGCCAGCCCTAGAACCAAGATTCCTATCCGAACTCTTCCATTTTAGAGATGTGTTTAAAACTCAGAATATCCAGAGGCATATTTCTCTTGATCAACAGGACGGCTTAATACCAGAGGCCCTAAGACAGGCCCTTTAAACGCCAAAGGGAATAGCGGCTTGCGCACACTCTGGCGTTGCGTTCGCATTCGAAAGTACCCAGAGAGGATGCCACTTTTGACGGTAATTCGTGACTCCTTGTCACATGTGCGACAAGTAGTTAGTCCGTTCATCCCAACTACTTGTCGTACCTGCGACAAGGAGTCTGTCCTTGTCTGCGAAAATGTCATTTTTGAAATATTTCCCGACTCCTTGTCGCATGTGTGACAAGGAGTTGGTCCTTTTCCCATGAAATAGAGTATGAGTACATCGTATTGGGCTCTAATTTTATCGAAATAGGCAAAAGTTCTGCAAAAGCATCTGTCCAAGTTGAATTAGAAAATCCATTTTGAAAATAGAACTTGTTCGTGATAAACGTTTTGCCCCAGGTAAACACTAGCGTAGCCAAGATGGTGTCATGAGGGGTTGGAGCACGACATGAGGGAAAATTCTAATGGGATTTACAAAACAAAACTGCAAATTTAAAAGTAATTCTTTGAAATTAGTTCTTTCAAGGTTGACTAATGGAGGTTTCAACCCCCAAACCACCCCGTGGCTACACCGCTGCAGGAAGTTGTCTTCAAAATGTGGAACCGCTACAAAGTCAATAACCTTAGGATCTTTTTGACGCTGTGGACAAGGACTCTGGCGCGGAGTACAGCAAAGTTGACGAAGCTTTTATCGAGATTTCTTCTTGTTTAAAAATTATTACTTCATATTGCTGCTACAGGCATGTTTCAAGAGGAAGATAGTTAAATTCTACCAGGAAAAAACTACAATAATTTTTTTTGTCGATTAACTTATTTTAGTGAAAGCGTACACAATTGGATATAAACGCGGGCACAGTGTATGATTTTCGTGTACCCTGAATACCACGTGACCCTTGATTTTGGAGAACAAAAACACCAGTACGAAAGTAACAATAGCTTGCAAGACCATCCGTTCTATATAAACTATGATGAGGTAAATGATTCCTATTGTACATTTTGAAACAGATGTCCTGCACTCCCTTCACCTGACCTTTCCTGACAGATTCATTTTAGAACATTGCCCCTTTTCAATTACACTGCAAACTTTCATCAATATCTTTTACTGTTTCCCTTATTCATTAGGAGGAAAAACAAACCTACGCTCTACGCAGATTGGCACTTGAGTGTGCCACTGGCCGTTGCGACATTCTGTCTGTGCTGGTCCCTGAACAGCATAACCCCTATTACAAATTGAACTCAAGAAATCACCATGGCGAGGAATCGATGTTTCTCTGTTATCATTGCCAAAGTATGTGACTCCCCCATTTGTAAGTTGAAATGATTGACACTGGACTGTAATAGTAGTACAAATAAGAGCAATTAGAATATTAATATTAATCTTGATGATGATAATGTTGAAGAATGATGGTGGTAGTAGTGGTGGTGATAATCATGAACATAAGCATGGTATAATAATAGTAATATTGTGTTCATATGACCATCGTAAGCTTTCTTGTGGATATAAGTGTATAAAAAATCAGTTTGTCAAAACATATTTAGGACTGCTCTGCCAGACTATAGCCAGAAGAACTACAGGATGGTACAAAGTGTGTTGAAAGTCCCACGATCATAACAGAACAATGTATTTCCATAAACAATTGTTGTATCACTCACTACATTCACTTGCAGTATGCAGTAGATAATCTCTCTGAGAAGATAAGATGAAACGGGGCTACGTCATTGTTCACAAGGTTTGCTGTTCCCACGGTTCAATGTTCCCGAATGTTGAATACATCGGCACTTCTGGGAACATTGAACCCCGGGTATAACAAACCTTGTAACCATCACCAAATCATCGAGATATACGAAAACGGGGCACATCGAACCTTGGGAGCATTGAACCGGGTAGATTCCGATGAAACAAGTCACCCAACCCGCTCTCCATTACTGTTGACTACGAATTATCAGATAAGACTCAACATTGAAAGTGGACCGTTTCATCGAGATCATTTCATTTGGTTTGATGGGGATTGCATTCCTCGACAAATCTTCGATAAAAGTTAATGAAGCAAACAAGCCCCCTCGCTTTTTTAGTGTTCGCTTAAATTTGTGATGATCATATTGAACATACAATCGAAAGCTGAAAGAGAGGTTTGATTATGAGCGCAAGTTATCACTGTTTTATCGAATTTGTTTCATTTTTGCGGGGGATTTTAGTCTGACAGTTCCCCGTGCCGCCTTTGAAAATATTCGTGTTGTACAACATAACGTGTCTCTTTGAAAACAAATCTATTCAAAGTCCTTTTAGGTTCCTTACTTAATCAGTATCGCTCAAAGATATGAAGTGGGGGGGGGGGGGGGAGGATAAGCTCTTCAAGCCAGAAAGGTACAAACTATTGCCTTTTGAACATGTAATAATATGCAAACATGTAACATCATGTAAACGTGTAAAAAATTGTCAATCGTGGTTCTTTCCTATCGTAACAAAAGCCTACCAAGTTACTATAAGTTGATGTCCTTTTGTGAATGAACTGGCTACAATATTTTTAAATTCTTTCATGAACAAATGTAGAAACCCGATACCTTTTCAGAGGGGTTTGGTACCTTACCCGTTTTCAATACTGTGCGTTGTTAGCCAACTACATTTATATTTAGGACTGATACAACTACTTCTAATTTATATGCGGTTGTAGTCTCATAACAAAACCAAGTATCGAATGTAAGATATTTGCTCCGGGTGACGGTGTATAGTGTGTTGTGGATAAAACGTTTACGTTATTGCTGTACATACAATACCGTGAGAAGTGTCAATTGGGGAAACGGGAAATGAGGATATAAGTAGATTACTATTAGTTCAGATATCATTGTAATAAACACTCAAGGAAGTAGGACCAAAGGCGATGTAAGAAAAACAAAACAGAAACGACGAGGAAGCAGTGAAAGAGAAGCAAAGGAACCAGAAAGGAAAGTAGAACTCAGAGAGTTACAGGTTGACGGGGGAAGAAAGACACTATAAAGGCAACAAAAGACTGAAGAATTACTGTGGTAAACTTTTCCTGAAATTCAATTTTACAAAATTAATAGTTAACGTTGCCAGACCTAAACTATGGTCATAATTTATCAATTATGGTCAAATGAGACTACTACGTTACTTTTGACATTGTTCATGTGTCTTTAGAGTGAGTGTTCTGAGAATAGGATAGGAATCGGGGCGGTCCATGCGCTACGTTTTCTATTTCTATATATTGAAGTTAAACTGCAAACTATTTTCAATAGCAGTTTTCTATGAGAGTCACACAAGATGTTGAAAAGCTTATTTTTCATTCGTTGTTGATAATGATATCTGTCGTTACTTCGACAGAACACTTTGTGTTAGGATTCTTTAGTTAAAGATTTCTGCATCTCTCGCATTTTTTTATTCCACATGGAAAAATTTTGCCAACAACAATTTCTTTTTCCCAAATATGAAGTAAGAAATTACGTGAGGGTAATAACGTCATCAAAAATCGTCCTCCTAATTTAACTGAATATTTCATCTTGGCAGAGACAATGAATGAAAGCATTTGGATATACACCAAACGATGATATGAAAGATAAGTATACGAGTAACCAGAAAGCCAAAAGACTTCCTTGCCACTGAAATGCAAGGCTTTCTTTTCACATGGACAGTGCTCCGAAATGTTTTCCAATTGACAGGGTTCCGTAATGTACGCACAAAGTGCACATGAAAAGCATCCAAGCTTCCTACATAGCGATCTCCCTTGCCCCTTGTGAACCAAATGACATTTGACATCCACCAAAAACGATTGGGACCATTTATTAACCATGCACGTGCCAAGTATCAGGACCCTACAAGTTACCTTTCTTGTAAAACTGTACAAGCAAGCTAGTCAGGCTTTGACCCTGCGGACTTCAAATGACCTTCACGATATCAAACGGGATCATCTTCACGGTAAAAACAACCAACACAATAACAATGAGCCTAGTCACATGTACCGTTCTTGAGATTTCGTGTTTACAAGGTTTTCCCTTTTTGCCCTTCCGTGAACCAAAATGACCTTTGACCTCCACAAAAATTTGCAAGTCATCTACTCAGTGATACCAACCCACACTCAAATTATGAGCATAGTTACATGTACCATTCTTGAGATACCGTTTTTACAAGGTTTTGACCTTTTGGCCTCTCATGACCTTTGACCTCCACCAAAAAAGGATCATCTACTCAATATGGGCAACCCACACACCAAATATGAAATTAGTTACACTTATCTTTCTGGAGATACTGTATTTACAAGCCACTTCTAAGGAATTTACCATTTGACCTCTCGTGACCCCCAAATGACCTTTGACCTCCACGAAAACAGATAAGGATCATCTACTCAATATGGCCAATCCAAACACCAAATATGAGCATGGTCTTCATGTACTGTTCTTGAGAAATCGAGTTTACCATGTTTTGACCTTTTGACCTCCAGAGACCCAAAATCACCTTTGACCTCCATGAAAATCAAACGAGACCATCTACTCATTATGGCCAATCCACACATCAAATATGGGCGTAGTCACATGTACCATTCTTGAGATATCGTGTTTAAAAAGTTTTGACCTTTTGACCCATCCTGACCCCAAATGATTTTTGACCTCCACCAAAAACAATAGGGATCATTACATGAATATGGACAACCCATACACCACATTTGAGATTGGTCACACTTACCTTTGTTGAGATACCGTGTTTACAAGCAATTTCTAAGGAATTTACCATTTGACCTCTCGTAACCCCAAATGACCCTTGAGCTCCACGAAAATTAAAAAGGATGACTTACTTAATATGGCCAACCCTTACACCAATATGAGCATAGTCACATTTACCGCACTTGGGATATCGTGTTTACAAAGGTTTGACCTTTTGACCTCTCCTGACCCCAAATGACTTTTGACCTCCACCAAAAAAAAAAAAATAGGAATCATCTACTCATATGGCCAACCCACACACTATTTATGAGATTGGTCACTTTTACCTTTCTTGAGATACCGTTTTTACAAGCAATTTCTAAGGAATTTACCATTTGACCTCTGGTGTCCCCAAATGACCTTTGACCTCCACGAAAATTGATAGAGATCCCTCACCTAATATGGCTAACCCTTACACTATATTTGAGCATAGTCACATGTACCTTTCTTGAGATATCGTGTTTACAAAATTTTGACTTTTTGACCTCTCCTGTCCTCTAATGACCTTTGAACTGCACCAAACACAATATAGATCATCTATCTAATATGGCCAACCCATACACCAAATATGTGATTGGTCACACTTACCCTTCTTGAGATGTCGTGTTTACAAGCAAAGCGTCACATACACACACACACACACACACATATATATATATATATATATATATATATATATATATATATATATATATATATATATATATATATATATATATATATATATATATATATATATATATATATATATATATATATATATATATATACATACACACGACATCACCATCGCATAGATTCCTTGCCTGCCTTCGGCAAGGAATCAAAAAGGCAAAAAAAAAGACGAAAAAAGAAATTTGTTGCAATGCGAAGAATACTTCAGTACGCCAGATATCTGAGAAAATAATTTTGATTCTAAGTGCATGTATTATGATTGTTTTCTGATAAGAAATATGGATTGCTTGACTTTAAACGGCTACCCCTTACCATAACCTATTACACCTTCCATTATCTACGCTCACATTATCCCTTGAGCAATCAAATTGCCTCGCTGATAACCTACGTGAGGTACTTTAAAAAGAATCAAGTTGTGGTTCTACATTCTTCCCACTGCCTATCCAAGTATTCTAAGATAGTACGAACTTAAATGAGTGTCTTTGTACCATGAGTGGACTTCATACCCGTCAGCTAAAATTAACCCTTATATATTAGAATATATTTAATTCCAAGTTGAGAAATGAACTAGTTCATTACTTACACGGATACCTTTTCCTATTCGTTGATGGTGAAAAAGCGTAATTGATCTTCAGACGTATGTTGCGCTTTATTGGTTATTTCGCATGTGTTAATTTCGCGTATCCGTTTTTGGAAGGTTCAGGTATGCCTGAACTGTTGATAATTACTTTTGTTGGTAAATTATTGCGCTCATGTTTTTGAGGTTAGGTCAGGTTAAGTTAGATGGAGTTTTACGGCCCAGTTTCCAACCAGTTTGTTCAAGCCGGCATAGGCACTTTTTCCCGTTGTGCCTCCTTTTTTGTGGATGCATATACTTATTTGTTAACTTTCAGGTAACTGTATCTTTTTTGGAAGATGCGAGAGTTATTTGGTTTCTTTACAGCCAGTGAATTTCATGCAAATTTTCCTTCTGATGAATGTGGGCATACCATACGTTGAGTCTGATTTAACAGAGTGTGTGAAATGTAAAACGGGAACCGATTATAATCACCCCAAATATCTCCCCTGAGGCATTGCGAACCCGCTTCACAAATTTTGAAGACGAACGTTCAAAACAACCGTGTAATTTTATCGGGTTTATCTTAAACTTTCTTGCTACGGGAACCCCCAAAGATGAAACCTTTTATTGTTCACCGCGCTGATCTGAAAATTTCGAGCCATTTTTTAGCCAGTAAGTTAGATGTAGTTTTACGGCCCAGTTTCCAACCTATTTGTTCAAGCAAGTGTGATACATTTACGTGATAAGTTTAATTTGCAGACCCGATACGGTTTTGTTTACTATTTTCTACATGAAGGTGTCAAGTGGATCGTTGTAGCCGTTCAGTGCTTGTTTAGATATTTGAAGGTCACTTGCGGTTTCGCTCTAAATGTCTGGAGTGTGATATTACAGGCAAATTCACACACAGTTTTTAAAGATGAAGATGGCATGAATATTCATAAAATTGAGACAAATAAATTTCCATGTTGTGACGTTTCTTCTTGAGAAAGCAGCGCCAGTAGATTAAAGGCGGTGTAACAAGAAACTGTGTTGCATGATCTGTGCCCTCAAATGATCTATGTTTTCATTGTGTTCAGGTACGCCTACTTTTTTTACTGTGCATAGAGGCCCATTTTCAATGAATGGTGTCCTAAACATATATTTTCATTTATATTAATGCAACCGTTTGCTGTTAACTTCATGTGGTAGATTTATTATCATCATTTTCATTACAAACTCGCTCCCCATGAAAACCTGACACTAAAACGGGGCGGTAATGCTTCTAATCGGGCCATCCCTTGACTTTACAAAACCACCGATTCTTAATGATTCATTGGCTAACGCTTGTTTGCTTTGAAACTATCCAGTGCTGAAGGGCACTTCCCCTTAAAAATCTTATCAAAATGATTATGAATTTGCAACCGATTTGTTGCTTCAAAGTTTGCTTTAAAACTAATTTGACCACAGGTTTCATTTTTAGCGATCACCAATCAGAGTGTGAAAACTTTAAAGGGTTCTTAAAATGCATCGGCTGTGTATTTGGTCACCGAAGGTGAGTTAACCACAGACGCGTTTGCCCTCTTCGGTACTTCCTTAAACCGAGGACAAACAGACTTGCCAGGCTTTCATAGGCGCAAAATCTCTAAAGCCTTTTTGCTCATTTTAGTGAAGGGTAAATTTTGTTCGAAAAATTACGACTGCTTAGGTTTTGATTGAGGACGGTGATTTTTGTTTAAAGTTTCTAAACGCTTCGCGTCAACGGATGATTGCGTTACGTTTAGTATTTCAAAAGTCCATCTCTCCCTTTTCAAAATCCCTCCAGCCTGACAATTTTAATTACTTCAGTGCATTTCATTGATTTGGGCTTAAAGCATTTGTAACAGACTATACTAAGAAAACATAAACTTGTCACACTATTTCCCTGTCATTAATTGTGATGTTGTATTTCAATAGTGTGTTGGCAGATTACACTCTAGCTGGGAGAGTGTTTCATGTTAATAAAAGCTAGTAGACAGGTTGGCAACACATTGGTTACTGCGCCAGAGGAATGTCGCAAGTTTAATTTGCAGTATGTACAATTTAAAAATTTTAGTTCTGACTGTGAAGAAGTACTCTGTGGAGTACCTCAAGGCTCTATCCTTGGTCCAAAGTTATTTATTCTTTACATTAATGATATTTGTAAGGTATCATCTTTATTAAACTTTGTTCTTTTTGCTGATGATAGTAATATTTTCTGTTCGCATAATAATATTTCTATACTCTGCCGACTTATCAATGATGAGCTAGAAAAGTTACGTGTGTGGTTTGCAATAAATAAGCTCTCTCTTAATGTCACCAAAACCAATTATATGCTTTTTGAAAATCGGTGTGTGTCTACAAACTTAAATATAACTATAGATGGCATAAATATTGAAAAAGTCTATGTTACAAAATTCTTAGGTGTATTAATTGATTCTAATCTTGACTGGAAAGAGCATGTTGTAAATTAATCGAAAAAACTCTCAAAGAGTATTGCAATAATACGTAAGGCAAGTCATGTATTACATACTGAGGCCCTCTAAATTCTATATTTTGCTATCTTCCTTCCGTATCTTAACTATTGTATTGAAGTATGGGGTAACACATCTACCTCTATTACCGCTGCAATATTCCTGCTACAAAAGAAGGTAATACGTATAGTCTGTAACGCTAATTACTTAGCCCACACGGCTCAACTTTTTAACGGTCTGAAAATTCTAAACCTTCAACAACTTTTAAATTTTAGGACAGGTATTTTTATGTTCAAAGCATATCATAATTTATTACCAGAAAACTTTCAAAATAATTTCGTGCTATGAGTTAATGACAGATATGACACCAAACGGAAAAATAACTTCAAACAAAACTATGTAAGAAAAAGATAAAGCAACTTTGTATATCAACTGCAAGAATCAAACTTTGGAACTCATTTGATGACAGACTAAAAAATTGTAAGACTTTGAATAGCTTTAAAAGTATGTACATGCAAAATTTATTGTTTTCTTAAAATACTGTTTATTTATCAGGAAATATTAGTATAATTTTAGTTCGACGCATAACGCCTATTCTGGAGTATCTTTTTGATTAAACCTATTATCATGTAATCGCCTCCTTGTGTAATGTGAGTGTTATTACTATTTAAATCCTTTTTTTTTACTTTTTCTGTGTTAAAGGGGAAACAATTTATAAGTATGAAACTTCTGTTTTCTCCTTTTCTGGCATTTACTTTACCTATATGATTTGTACTGTTTACATTGGATACTTTGCTGTAAATCAATTGCTTCATTCATTCATTCATTCATTCATTCATTCATTCATTCATTCATTCATTCATTCATTCATTCATTCATTCAATACGGTCTGAAGTGGGTTGTTGTTGTTAATGATCGAAATACTTTTTTATACTGTATGGTGAGATGTTCCAAATTATTTTTGTTGCGGAGAAATGAGAGAACAGCGAAGTTCCCTGTACCTGTTAAGTTTGGTTGGTTTTGTACTTACACAAAATGTTAGCAGGATGAAACACATAAAGTGCGGTAAAATACACCTTGTTAGTGTGACTTGATTAGGGGATCTAGCCTAGAAATCTTTGAATCGTTGTACTAACGCAGGACCACAGACAGAGTGACAGAGTCTAGGCGTTTAATTCAGTGTTTTAACGTACTGAATTGTCAATAGTCTGCTTAGCCAAGCCTTGAAGAAAAGAGTAACAGTGTAAGATGCATGTTACAAATGATGTACATGTGGCTACAACGGAGTCGGAATTTATTGAACGTAATTTACTCAAATCGTCAGTGTCATTGTTCAAGTCTAACGTCTAAGTTGTTGGTGTGCTTTCGAACAGGGGGCTCAAGGTTTTACAACCAGCATGGCTGGTGCAAAGCAAATATGTCGTCATCAAATAGTACTTCTTTCCTATTAACTGAAAAACAAGTTTTGTAAAGAGATGGCAATCAACTTGACGTCGCCACCTTAAAGCACAATCACGAAACGATCATCACTGGTTGTTTTCAAAATTAAGCAATGATACATGAATTTCTCTTTAAAACCTCTCATTTTGTAATTAGTAAAAATTTGTTTTTTGATGATTGTGGGTTTTTAAAAACGTTGACAGCGCAATTGAATATTTTTTGGGGGTGAAAAAGATGACAATTTTGTGCTCATAAATTATGCATGCACTTCACTTTTATAATCGGAAAGACTACTCTCGTTCTCTCTTCAAATGAAAATGGTTCAGAGGAAAGGCAAGGCAGTTTTCACAAACGAAACATGAGTTCAAGTAAGATCAACTATCTGGTATCAATTGAGTATGTTAGAGCCTCCTATTTGAGCTTTCGTATTCCAGAGTATTGCATGTTTGAATTCCATGATCGGTAAGATTTCAAACACGTTTCGATTAAATGAGAAAGAATTTGGAATAATGTGTGCAAGTTGGTTTGATTGCCATATTGACATCATACCTTTGATACAATCCAATTAGAGGTGATCAGATAATAAAATTGGAGTATATAGCCTAGGGCTACATTGGTTGAGTTAGGAAAAATATTTTAAAGTATTTAAGTAATTTATAAAAAGACATTTAAGACATTGTTTTAAGACATTGTACCACAATCTCTTAAAACAATCCTTTGGTATCCAAACATACCTCTTTCACATGAAGGATTTGCCCCACTCCATTCTCCTCGTCTACACGTTCTGGTATTGTATCCTGATGTTTCATAACCGAATGTACTACATTCTATTGCAGCTACCGTATCAGGTGACGCAAGTCTGTCTGTTTCATCTCTCCCCCCAAGATTGGTATACCGTATCTCCCATTCCCACTCGCCGTCTAACAATTCGTCTTTGTTACATGGTTCTAATATAGAAATGTTTATAACAATGTGTTGTTGAAGCTGGTTGGTCACGAATCAAGTTACTAACATGTAGCTGATAAATTACTGAAACACGTTTGGACTCTTAAACAATGAAGCAAAGAAAGCACTGAACTATTGGTCTACCTTTACAAATAATAGTAAATTTCTAGGACAAATAAGTGTCGGTTATTTTATATATTTATGACAGCGCTATCAGAAGGAATGTATATTTTTCATAAATTAACCCCATGAATTTCAAGAACATTCAAAGGGTTGACCCAAAACGGACCCAATTTTTATCTATCTACAGGATGTTTGAAATCCATCTTGAAAGTGTTTACCACTCTCGTCGCCTTAAATGACTTTGAAATTTGAGCATTTCTAATCGATCCTCCTTTTACTTAGTTTTATTCTTTATTATAGAACCGGTCAATTAAACTTACTTTCTTGGCAAAAAGGTTCTTCATTGTTCCACTGGCCGTTCCAACACAGCGTTTGTGCTGGTCCCGTAGCATCGTATCCAGTCCTACAAGTTAACCTGAATATATCGCCGTGTCGGGGGTTTGAAGTTTCAGTATTATCGATACCAAAATATTTGACTCTCCCATTTGTAAGTTGAAATGGCTGGCACGGGACTGAAAAAAATATAAACCAAAAGCAAAGAATACTACTAAAGGTAGAGCAAACATACTAAATAAGCCCGAATCAAACCAGAAACTAGAAAAAGCATGATTTATATTATTTTTCACAGTGTTGAAAGGGACAGATAGAATAATGGAAGATACACATTAACAGATGGTCTTTGCCCCCCCCCCCCTACTTAGAACTAATTATAGCTTTATTGTTGGGAAGTATCACTATTTGCTTCCATGGTTGACTTTGTTTTGACTTCTATGGTGTTGATATGACCACGGTCAGTTATAAGACATCGTACATTTTCTTGTGAAACTAAATAATTAGAGATTCCACTTGTCAAAACATTTTGAGGTTTGCGGTGCAATACTCAAGTCAGACGAACTATAATGTAGGAGGTACAAATTGTAGTGAAATTGTCATGATCAGAAGACAATCTATTTCAATGTCCAATTGTGTCACTTGCACAACACAGGGGGGGGGGGGGGGACGGAATAGCAATCATAGGGACTACCCCTTTAATTCGTTGAAAAGTAGTGGTTATCGCTTTGTGCTCATGAAAATCGTAATGTTTCATGTTTATGAAGAAAACCACTGCATAGTGCTTGGAACGAGCATAGTCCCGAGAAAGGCAAGCGATATGAGAATGGTTCAAGTCAAGTCAACTCTCTGATATCAATTTATGCTCTCATTAAAAGAGGAAAACAATCTCATAACTGTTTCTCATTACCAGGAAGGATAAAGGCTGTTCGTTGTTTGCAGAAAAAAACCGAACAGGTGATCATTAAAAGAAATATGACACACCCACTGAGCGACTGACCAATCTGGGTCACAGCAGTTTGACAGAGCCTACTATGTGAGCTTTCGGTACGAGATAAAACTGTATTAGGTTCCCATTTTCAGTAGGAATACAAATAAGGTACGGTAAGATAAAATGCTTGGGGATAAGTAGTGGTAGCTATTGCTACCCTATTCTTTCGTACTCAATATAAAAATGAAAAAAAAAAAACGCTCTCCATTTCATCACACCTTCTTATTTATATTTCCGATCTGACCTCGATGATCTTCAGTTGCAGACTGCAATACATAATTATAGAAACAATGGTACACACGTGAAGATGCAGTCAGACCCGACACTACCCACGGAGCGCACGGCGGTTTCTCAGCTTCGTTTCTTCCAAAACCACCTCCCGACAAAGCGAACAGGACTGCGTCCAGTTTTAGACGCAAACTTCATTACCATAATATGATTTATTCATGTACTCTCTAATGAATCATGCTATTGTTTTTGAGTGAGTGTGCATACTCCTGTGGTCGTTAACCAGAAGTTCAGACTGAAACCTGAGATGTCCTATAATAACATCTTGTTGCATAACCACTGTGCAGTAGGTACTACCAGGAGATGGGTATTACAATGACGTACTAAATCCGTGGGTGGAATGGACTACTACACGGGACCAGATGTTGCCATCTTGTGAATATTCACAAACATTCAACCAGTCTCGAGGTCACATTTTTCTATGAATATCCAAAAGAGTTCCCTGTTCACTTTGACAGGCGTTAGGGATATGACCGAAAAGGAATATGCCGTACAGCCTGTTACACAGGTAAACCCGACACTGAATGATAGCACTGAGACGAAAGCTGGTAGACAATTAAACACCGGTCAACGGTGACCCAAACATTAGAACAGTCAATGGGAAAAGGCGGTAGGGGAGAGGCCTAGTCCTATAACTGAGTAGTTCTATTCATAAGAAGTTATTGGTGGTCCACTCTTCCTTTCCATTTAGCTGACGGACGCATTCACTGATGAAAACAGCTTCAGAAACTTAACAATGTGCATTGGGATACCTATATGGGTGTAACATGGAGTTTGGTTCAATTCAGGCTTTTCGCAGTTGTGCCCACTTTCTTGTTTTCCCATACTCCATTGCTTACGCTGAGCGCCACGCACAATGGCAGTAGTCCCGAATCTGGCGTTTAAGGTACGGCCTGGCTTGAACCGGCAAGAACTCAAACTCCCGATTTCACACCTGCAAGTCGGATGCAATATGGGATTCAAAGACGCTAACTGCATAAGTGAAACCCAACCCAAAGTGGTTGCGTAGCCAGGATTTTTGACATAGTGGGAGGGGGTTGGTGTCTTACTATCAAAGACGAAGTGCCATCATAGGTTGAGGTGGAGCGTACAAGAAAATTCTTAGCCCCAAAGGTCTCCAATATGGCAAGAAGTAGAATCTCCTGGCCTTTTGACGTACATTGAATTTATCCCTATATTGCAATTTCTTGTTCTGGAATTTTGAATGGTAAGAATACTTTAATAGAAAAAAGTTTCACAACTCGTTGGAGAGCCTATAGAAGTGTTTTCTAGAACCACTTTTCTCTGAAAAGGAGCGCAACAGTTATGCCCCCCAGGAGTAAAGGATTTGAACTGGCCGCAAAATGTACAATGGGATTTGACTATCTTTTCTAGAACCACTTTTCTCTGACAAGGAGCGCCACAGTTATGGCCTCCAGGAGTAAAGGATTTGAACTGGCCGCGAAATGTACAATGGGATTTGACTATCTAAGAGGAGCGCCAACACATCGCATCATCGCAAATTTATCGTACGTCAGTAATTTTTAAGACAGTTGGTACTTATTTCGTGCAAAACAGTGCTAATCCTGATGACCTAGTTACAATCCATTGTTTCTAAGTAGAACCAAACGGATCAGGAATTTAGGATGCCTATGGGGGAAAATAATATTCATCGGAGTACCAACAGCTAGGGATTCTCCCTGCGATGAAATATTCAACCTTATTCTGAACTGGGTATTATGGGTATTTTTGAATACCATATTTTCAAAATCACCTAGCGCGTCTCTGTTACGTAAATTGTTGGAGTTGAGATACATCGTTGTCTGCAATCCTCGCCCCACCCACCTCTGCCCAAACTGTTAAATTCGGTCAAAAACCGATGTCGTCTGCTTTAATCTTTTATTGACAAAACGGTTCCTGTGACATTTACCTTTCATATACGATTTTTTCTGATATTGCGATGAAGGGTCCTAGGCTTCCCCAACCCCTTGGCTATCCTATGGCACATTGTGGTATTCTGTCTTCCGATAAAATATATCAATTGCTTGCCATTCGTGCCAGCAAGTAGTTTAAATAATGAGCGTCTAATTAGCGTCTTTTATTATCGTAACAATCGACACAGTACAATAGAATCCTCTGATATTCTACCCTTAGTAAGATATAATGAAATAAGGAATATATCAATGGATGTTAGGGTAAGTAGAGAAACGCATGTAGAAAAAATACGTAATTCTCTGTATTACAAAGTTTTGGTATAAAAAATCATGGCAAGTTGCCATATTGGTATCATGACCTGATACAGATCTGTGATCATGTCAAAATTAGTGGTTATTATCAGATATTGAGAGTAGGAGTGTATAAGACGGTATGGTTAAAGTTAGAAACAGATAGGCTTTCAGACAAATTCAAAATAATCTATAAAATGGACACCTTTCGTCAAGATGATGGCTCATATTGGAGAGATAAAAACATGTATTGCATTGTCGACAAAAGGTTTAAAGCAGCTTGTGCCATTCGATCTCCTTTTTCGTAATGTAATTCAAAAGACCTTTTCTACGTACCTTGATTGTAGAGAAGAATCGACGATAGATTGTTGATTGTAAATTTGTTCAATTTTACCCCAGAGAAGGAAATATCTTGAAAAGATTCCTGTGCTTTTGAGAGACTCTAGCTCCCTAATGGTCAGGATTTATCCCCTCCCAAAACTGGATACTGCATATTCATCCGGTAATTTTAGACCCAGAACGCAAAAGTAGGTAAATAACATTGACACAACGACGAGGCTCAGCGTTACGTTTCGCCAAAATGATGAGACTATACAGCCTGCAGAAATGGCCTCTTGTGGGGCAGATTGTTCTGACTGCGCAATAAATGCACTTTGCACAGCACAGTTTACACTCATTTTACTGTGCACGTACACATTTGGGACAACAATAGATTTTCATACGTTAAGCATGTATAAAGGTACAATACAAACGGAAAAACAAGTAGGTGCGGTGGATCTCACTGACGCTGCAGCTACCTGGGGGAGTAAAACACTCGATCAGATCCTTTAACTTTTAGTAAGCCATGATCATTTTGTTTCCTTATGACAGTCATATTAAAATGCTGATTCTCAAAATGGAAGCAAAAGTTATGACCATGAAATAAACAAGAAGCAATTTTACGGCACAAAGTCCACCAGATGTCCACCAGGTGCCTTATCATCTTCAGTAAAACCAATAACTTTAGAACAACCCTGTTAAATCCTAGCGTACCTCTTACACATGATGGGTTTTCTCCACTCCATTCTCCTCGTCTACACGTTCTGGTAGTGTCCCCTGTCGTTTCATAACCGAATGTATTACATTCTATTGTAGCTACCGTATCAGGTGACGCAAGTCTGTCTAGTTCATCTCTTCCCCCAAGATTGGTATACTGTATCTCCCATTCCCACTCACCGTCTAACAAGTCGTCTTTGTTACATGACCCTAATATAGAAATGTTTAGAAAATTAATCCTCGTTTTGTATTATTTTAGTTATCACGTGTAAGTAAGAATTTAGAATTATACGTTTCGATTCCTAAAGGTCTGGTGACAAGAAAATGACAATGTTGGGAATTTGATGTAAAAAAATAAAAAGCTTGGAAAATGCTCGCAATTTTCATGAAAAACCATTAGAAACATCATTTCACTATCTCCTTATTAGAAATTTCGGATTTACACTTAATCATAAATAAGCATAAGCTTATATATAAGATAAAAGATATAAGATATAAATCGTGTGATGTGCAGAGAGAGTATGATTTTATCCTTTGTTTTTACAAATTTTGTTATAAGGAACGTCGTTACATTGGTGAAGTTCGAGAAGTTTTATTTTGAAGTGTAAACTGTGTACTTGAAACCCATCCGTTGAAAAACTTATTTTAATATTAGCAGCAAATTGCCTCGAAACATTTAAACTTTGTAAATGTACATCGTGAGAATAGCAAAAGATACTGCCATCATTCTTCCACATATTCACTGATCACAGCTAAGACAGTATAAAAACAGTAAATACACGACATTTTGCCGACATGGCAAACTAACTTTAAAACAGAAAACAAAGAAAGCTCTACAGGTATGTCTAATTTAAAATGGTATGTCTTATTTAAAAAAGGATTGATGAAACGGCCGTTCAGTTGTTGCTATATGCATGATAGTGTTGATAAAAGGAGTTTGCATCGCTCTCATAAAGCCAGCCCGAGAGTTTCAAGAGCATTTTCCAAAAGAGAGTTTCAAACGATTTCAATCTACTTAATTACTATCCACTTGAAGCATGACAAATCGATCCTTCCTGAACTTTTAATATCCAAACCACACATTTCTATTTGTAGGTATGGTAAATTAGCTTTTCATCACCATCGACCGAGGTGTAACGATATCACTACATAAAAGTTTTATTTTACGTAGGTTACAAACAATAAAACAGGTTATTACTCAGTGATATACATGTTGTACTCTCAGACTAGGGGTTCTTGGGGCTTGATTAAATGTCTTTTCGCAAGATATTAGTGTCTGCTGTTACCAAAGTTTGTGATAGTTTGTTTTTCTCGTTATAATGGTCGGATTTGTAGATGGTCGGTTCGGTACCTCTCCTAAAATTTTCCAAGGTTTTTTTTTTTTTTTCTTCTTTCTTTTCTCTCTCTCGTAGATGGCTTTAGACGGCAGACGGAAGGATGGGTTTAGGCCTATATTGCCAAACGTTTTCTCAAAGAAAATGGTGGTGGTGCATTTATTATAGTAATTTTCTAATTGCAAATTGCTTTTTTTATGGAAATGAACATTCTGTCGAACAAAATCTCAAAATAAGGAAAGCTTAATTTGTGGTTATCTGCTAGTTGTCTTTGGTAATGATTTTCATTTTTTCTGAAATTTTTTTCCCGCTCCTTTTACCAAGTCGACCGGTTTTTGGACGGTTATGTTTGTCCTCCAAATTCCAATACACCCTTTTAATCATACCACTGAAATGGGTATTTGTGGCAATGAAAGTCTAATGAGAAATTGATACCTTACGGTTGACTGCAACTGAAGACTTTTAACGATCCACTTTTCTGTATAAGTTTGCTGTTTTTTTTTAATTTAGTTTTGTTAGAAATGACTTCTTTGGATAATTTACCTACGATTTCATATAATTTTCTGCCACAAAGGTTGAAAAAATGTTTTAAAACCTTGACAATTTGTAAGGCCATGGTTCACACATATTTCAGGTGGTTATTCTGTCATTAAAACTTACACCTGAGCTTCTACAAAATAACGTAACCTATACCAACTACAATAAAAGCACTGTACTGCCTCGCTTGGATTTAGGATTACGTAACCTGCTCTGGAAATTGATTAGATTCACGAATGAGTGTTTCTGTGCGGGCTAATTCGAACTGGCAATGAACGTTGTCAAAATGGTAAGAAATAGATTTACGAATGAGTGATTCTGTGGCTAATTCGCACTGGCAATGAGCGATACCAAAATGGTAAAGAAATAGAATGACGAATGAGTGATTCTGTGGCTAATTCGAGTTGGCTTTGGAGTGGTAGTGGCTACAGTACAGCACAAAGTAGACAGAAAGGAAGTTTTGTATGAACAGGGGTGAAGCGTTGGATAAACTGTTGCTCAGTAACAACCTTACATTTTGAAAACTACTGAAGGGTACTGTTATTCGTTTGTTTCATTATGAAAATTCTATGTTCATTAGTTTATACTTCATCGGCTAAGATGAAAAAGCACATTAAAGTTTTATCAAGTTTTTGGAACATTATGCAGTTAATGAAACTGTTTCAAAATTGTTGACCACGTTCTTATCTTGCACCTTGTCATCACGATGCATTTCTCTGGACCGAGAACTTAGTACACAGCTGGACCGACGAAGTAGTTCTATTTTCACTGTTGTTGTTTGCGAAAGGATTTAAATGTAGCGAAAAAGACTCTTGACCTGGCATAAATCTATAGATTAATTTTTAAGCCAGATTAAATCACGAGAAAAAAACTGGAACTAATTAAGCTGGTTAAGCTTCTCAAACACGGAGACATAGGCTACTATTTTATTTGGAAGCTAAAATTGAGACAACGAGTTTATTCCTCTGAACTTTTTGCGGTAAGCTTTTCAAACTCTCTCTGTTAAGTGTTCTGCCACTTCACTGTATAGCCTGTAGATCAGTGAATGATAATATACAAAAAAAGAAGCAAGGTTAGAGAGGACTTTTTGTGAGGCTTGGTATCGGAAAAAATGGCTACTCATCTTAATTAAAGGAATCTTCAGCAGATCAAGTAAGTAATTATCATAAAGCTTTCCACATAAATTGGCCAATTGTGTCTCGGCTGAAAATAATAATGTTGTCCTACACAGTCATTCGAATCGAAGCGGGTTTAAAAGTGCTTGTGATCAGTTTTTCAACAACTCTATGATAATTTCAACTGAATATTATATATGCTTGTCAACCCGATACAAATTCTAAATAAATGTTTGCCACGACCATACAAGATATTCTACGGCGTGTTCATCATAATCACAATATTTTCTTCGATAAAACTGTAAACTCAGTTAATGATAACATGTTTAGAACCTTTGGTCGAAGGATGGAAATTTTTATTTTGTATTTTCTTGAATAAAAGCAGGCGGAATAGAGGAGCAAATGAAAGGAGTAATTTTGTGCCAATACGTTAAGATATACCTATAGATTCAAGACGCGGAAGGCAAGTATTCCAAGACTAAGTTTATTATTTTTAGCCACACGCTTTTATTAAAAGGCCTAAGGTAAAACTATTTTAGTTTTGGCGGGATGGGAAAAGAGCACTTTTGCAACAATACGTTACTTACATATCCTTTGGATTAGATGGGAGAAGGCATGTATGCGAAGACCATGTTGTTTGGTCACGCCAGTGGCGTAGCTAGGGGAAGGGAGTAGGGACGATTGCCTGGATCTGGAAATGAAAATATCCGAAATTTGCTATTTGTGCCACCAGACAACCAATAGTGTGGTTTTCCCGACTCTTTCTTCGTGAAATTCCAAATTCTCTCTAGTGACAGCTCCCTTGGCCTATTTGTAAGTATTCGTTTCAAAAAGCAAAATTAAAAATGCAGTAGTGCTTGCTCATAAATCATCATGTGAGCTGGGTGTAGAGTACGCCCATGGTAATCATTCCCGCCTGTCGTAAAAGGCAACCGAAGGAATGGACTTGAAAAATTTCTGCAGTGCAGGCTCCATATTTTTAACGATCTGTTTAAAAAGCGTGCTGCAACTTGAATCTCATATTTCAATGGTGATCACACCTTGACCCCCGCCCGCCCTAGAAAATGTTCTTTGGTCACGCTATGACTTCGGTCAATTAGGTATAAAACGTTTCAACTAATTTTTCGTTTTGGAGGGATAGGATAAGGAGTACCGTATGTTTGCAATAATACAGCTTGTAAGTTGTATCTTTAGATTAGGGGGCCGAAGGCATGTATGCGAAGACCAAGCTATGCTCTATGGTCACGCTATGACTTTGGTCTATAAGACACCTTGTTTAAACTATTTAAATTTTATTTGAAGGAATGGGATAAGGAGTATCGCATTTTTGCAATAATACTTACTTCAATAATAACTATCTTTAGATTAGGTGGCCTAACCCTATGACTTCGGTCAAGTAGGTATAAAATTTCAAGTAATATTTGGTTTTTGCGCGATGTTATAAGGTGTACCGTACTTTGGAATAACACAACTTTATCTTTAGATTAGGGGGCCGAATGCATGTATGCGAAGAACAAGCTATGTTCTTTGGTCACGCTATGACTTCGGTCAATTAGGTATAAAAAGTTTCAACTAAATGTTTGGTTTTGGCGGGAAAAGATAAGGAGTACCGTATGTTTGCAATAATACAACTTGTATTTTTAGATTAGGGGGTCGAAGGCATGTATGCGAAGACCAAGCTATGTTCTTTGGTCACGCTATGACTTCGGTCAACTGGGTATAAAATGTTTGAACTAATATTTGGTTTCTGCGCGCTGTTATAAGGTGTGCCGTACTTTGCAATAACACAACTTTATCTTTAGATTATGGGGCTGAAGGCATGTATGCGAAGACCAAGCTATGTTTTTTGGTCACGCTATGACTTTCGTCAATTAGGTATAAAACGTTTCAACTGATTTTTGGTTTTGGGCGGGATAGGATAAGGAGTACCGTATGTTTGCAATCATACAACTTGTATTTTTAGATTAGGGACCGAAGGCATGTATGCGAAGGCCAAGCTTTGTTCTTTGGTCACGCTTTGACTTCGGTCAATTAGGTATAAAACTTTTCAACTAATTTTTGGTTTTCGCGGGATATGATAAGGAGTACCGTATGCTTGCAATAATATAACTTGTATCTTTAGATTAGGGGGCCGAAGGCATGTATGAGAAGACCAAGCTATGTTCTTCGGTCACGCTATGACTTCGGTCAACTAGGTATAAAATGTTTGAACTAATATTCGGTTTTTGCGCGATGTAATAAGGAGTACCGTATGTTTGCAATAATACAACTTTTATCTTTAGATTATGGGGCCGAAGGCATGTATGCGAAGATCAAGCTATGTCCTTTGGTAACGCTATGACTTTGGTCAATTAGGTATAAAACGTTTCAACTGATTTTTGGTTTTGGGCGGGACAGGATAAGGAGTACAGTAATATCAAATATTTAAAGACTACCTAAATAATAGACGTTACTTAGTTTGACTTGCTACCAGCCTTGCATGATGTTAACTTCAATTTTAAGCTCTTTCCTTCTAAACAATTTTTGTAAATAAAAGACATTTTTGTTCATGTGCTGTTTTTTACTAACTGTAAAAAACCCTTTTTATTTCATGGCCGTGTTCAAACACTACCTTTTTTTCTCAGTTGTAACTATACCTTCAATTTTTTTCGTGAATGAAATGCTGGAAATATTTTGAGCTAAAATAATAAATCGTTTTGTAAGAAATATATGCCTCCTAGTCATGGTGTTTTTTTTTTAATGCGAATCAAGTTTTGGTAAGTGGTTTCAGCCTCATTCAATCATGAGAGAAAAACAATTAAATGGTGTAGGTTTAGGTGGTTAGGGTCCTGCATTACTGGTAGGTAATCCACTTCTGAAAGTGCTAGTCTTCCATATTGAGACCTTAAAGTCTTAAAGCTAAGAGGGAAAAAGTAATTTCCTATCTGTGCAAATGACCTCAAGAGAAGTTCATCAAACATTATGGTAAAATTCTTATTCGATTTCAAAAGAAAGAGACAGATTTCTGGGTCATCCCAATCACATCATACAAATACCCTCTGAGTATTTGCCCTACAGGTAACTCTGAAGGCGTTTTAAGCATAACCATAAAATAAATGAAAAGCGTGGACATATTTCGCATCAGCTCAATTTCACAATGCCCAAGTGTACAAAAAATTGTCACATAGGCCACTCACATAGTGACAATTCATACATTGTTTCTGGATGGTGTACGTATCTTGAAGTAATGATACTCTAGCAACTCCCTAGCTGAAGTGCCTGCAATTTTCATTTAAAGAAGGGAAGTTAAATTTTCACAATGCAAATAAATGACCGCTTTTGGCTCAGAGTTTAGTTTTTCATACTTTTATTTTTAGACATGTCCTATAATTTGAATTAATGTAAGATTTCCAGACCCCAAAGGCAAACAAGCAGCTAATAAAGCCGAGCTCAAATAACAGATTGAAAACACAGGAACATACAAAGAAATAAGACACTTAAACCCGTAATAACCAGCTAGTTTAGTGATCAAAATGTGACATTACTAATGAAAAAAATGAACTAAAAGGGGTGAATTCCAGAGACATCTCTTCACTCTCATTCCTTTAATGAAGAAAAGTAAAACTGTATATTTACGCAAGGCAATTTTTATTAAGGGAGTACGATTGTATTTGTGACAGAATTAGCCGAAAGGGTCTCCTAATAACCATGTTTGACACTTGTAAATAATACTTGGACTCTTGCTAGCTAGACTCCTTGCTATAATCCTTTAATGAGATTATGGTTATCCTCGATAAAACTTTTCAATAAAGATAAGACATTTAACTCAAAGTTTTAACGAGTAGTAATTTAGTTACTTTAATACTCAGTGCAAAGAAAGGCAAACCTTCCGCAGGCACAAACCCGTCACTTCTCAGGTTATACTCCATTCACCTGGCATGTCAAGCGGCGGGCTCACGTTTCACAGTGCACAGACTGATGTCTGTGAACTTCAGAATTGATGATTGCCCCCAATTATGTACGCATGATTCACTTAATTCAAGGTAACTAGATGCTATGAAAGTTGTGATAATAATCCAGTGGGGAGTGGGTATTTAGTTTGGGAGGGCATGGGTAAGAGCTCATCAACTGGGAACAAGATATGATTGGATTATCTCAGGTCACTGATCTTTCTGCCAAGTGATTCTGTGGAACGACTTGTCATGATGTTGCGACATAAAAAATTAAAGTTATACATTTTATGATCACGTTACAAATTGCTCATTTTTTCGCCCTTGGTCTTGCTACTCATAAACAATATGGAAAATCGATTGCCAAACACATGATGGTCATCCGCCAGGGCTTCTAAGCAAGAAATTTCAGATGCACCCATAAAGTTTGAGACATGTGATAAACCCCATCAACTAACATAGACGCAAATTCTATAAATGTTTTTTTTTTTTTCGTCATGGAAAGAGTACTGATTTGAAAGCAAGAAATAACGTACGATACTGTTTAAAGTACACTCTTTTTGATATTTGTTTTAAATTTCTTCAATCACACAAACATCAAACTAAGGGAAATATTGCATTGAAATGAATTCATGTTATTCTAGAAAATTCGAGATTTGTGCACGCCTTGGCTCGGCCAGCGACTTTGTCCATTTTCAATTTTTCAATCAATTCGTATCCACTTTTGAAACTCATATGCCTCATCTAGTAACAAATAGAACCCCAGATATTTTAATAGCTTTGATGTTATTAAAAATATTAGCAAAAATCGTGCAACTTTACAAGTTTTCGAAATGCTGCTTAACTGAAGCCTAGAAGGTAATGCTGTATGCTTCTCCATTTAAGAGAGTTGTCGAACTCCTCGCCAAGCCTACTTATGACTGAAATAGCAGAGACTTTGTGAAAGCATTCTTCGGATTAGAATCTCGCCAAACTATTGATGGTAGGAATTTCCCCTTGGTTCATACAATTCTTTCGTCTGTGAGGTAGGCAATCTCAAATGTACATATCCAAACAGGTCTTGCTTTCTCGACCCTAAACACTTACATCTGACGTTTCCTGATATCCAATTAACATAATTGTTCTTCCCATTTACTTACACGAGTACTACATACTTCTGTCAAATAGTCACCACCTAGATCATTGCAAAAACTTTGAATAATCTCCTGATTATTCTGTCCTTTATTCTAGAGAAGGTAAAAAACTTCCTTGGCAAAATCAAAACGGTCCCTCATTGTCCCACTCTGCGTTCTAAAATGTTTGTGCTGGTCCGTGAGTATCGTAACTGTCATTACAATATGGTATGAGTAATTCGCCATGTCGCCGATTTGATGTTTCCATGTACATAACTCTCCCGTTTGTAAGTTGATATAGAACAACAGATTAAACGTATATTGCAAAAGGAAAAGCAAGCATAGTGGATATACATCGGAATTTGCATCAGAAATTAATGAAAACAAGACTGACCTGACCTTTGACAATATTGTGCAGGGCAAACAGAATATTGCAAGAAACCGTACCAACCAATGGTCTATGACATAAGCCAGAAAAGGTAATGTTGACGCTATTGTTGCCAATGACATTGGTAAATTGACTTGGATTGACATCATTTAAAGCAATAGCGCCGATCGGATTGACAAGAAATGGCTCATACAGTCAGTTATCCCAGGGAAGTACCACTATTATTTTGGTTCCATAGTCGAATTTGATTTAACTCTTATAGTGTCGATATGACCATGGTCAGTCAAAAGACATTGCAAACTCTCTGTGTGGAACTAAGTTCATAGAAGATCAATTTCTCAAAACATTGATGTCTGTTTTGCCATACTTCAGTTAGAAAAATGTCAGGATGGTACCAATTGTAATGGGAGTGTCACGATAACAGGACAATATATTTTTTAAACGATTATTGTGCCATCCTCAAGATGCACTAAAGCCTTTGTTACCTGCAGCGTTGCAGTAGGAATACATTAGAAATGCAGTAGCTACACTGCTCGAGAAATGTACATGGAACAATTCACCTCACGCACTCCCCTTACATATTTGATTACGAATTTGGAATGGTCAGATGTTGCAAAGAATTGACATTTGTCCAGACTACATTTTGAGAAATTCTGAGCGCAACTCATCATTCTGTCATCCATTATGTTTCATTTGGTTAACCCTTTACCGTTGTGCTCCGATGGGGGCATATCTGCGCGCCTCGAGAGTGGGCGGAAAAGCGGACATACCACGCCCCGAATCAGATTCCGTAGGCCATTGACGCCGTGACCTTAAACTATTGTCTCTCTCGTTGCTGTGGCCGAATTTTCGGGTAGCTACTCACAGTTTCGAGCTCCGCGTGAAACAGTAAAGATGGGTGACAGCCGAGCTCTGCGTATGGGTCCAAAAGGACCCAAACAACGGTAAAGGGTTAAAATGAGCCTGTGAAGTGTGTTTACTACAAAGGTGATACATGCCACTGTCTCTGCGTGTGTGCACAGCCGACGGAGTGGTGCAGATACATTTTAAATTAACCCTTTACCGTTGTGCTCCCTTCGGGGCATAATTGCGCGCCTCGGGAGTGGGCGGAAAAGCGGACATACCACGCCCCGCATTAGCCTCCGTAGGCCATTGAACCCGTGACCTTAAACTATTGTCTCTCTCGTTGCTGTGGCCGAATTTTCGGGTAGCTACTCACAGTTTCGAGTTCCGCGTGAAACAGTAAAGATGGGTGACAGCCGAGCTCTCCGTATGGGTCCAAAAGGAACCAAACAACGGTAAAGGGTTAATGAGGGGTTTTAACCAGAGTGCATACGTGCTGTCAACAGAATATGTCTCATCTAAAGGAAAATAAATTCATCCCGAAAGTTACTTTTAGGTAAGGTACTAGGCTCGCGTCGTTCGGGTGAATACGCTCTTCCGTCTGGAATGCTCATTGTTATGACCTTCTGAGACTAAGCATGTGAAAACTGTCATTCATGGTTCTTTCCTAGGGTAATAAAAGCCCTCTAGATAAATTGAAGTAACTTGATTTTCCTGCTAATAAACTGGTAGCACATGTTAATAATATGGTTACAAGCAACGTAGATACGTATTCAGTGAGGTATAATGCCTACCCCCTTTCGGGACGAACAGATGCTACAACATTGCAGGTGAAAGTGCATGTAAATGCACAGTGCTCTTTAGGTAACTTCTAAAACTTCTAAAGCATTTTTTGCAGTTCCTTCAACAACCTCAAAGGTCTCAGTAGAGAAAACTGAGATATTACTCCGAAAAGAAAAAATAGCAGACTAAATTAAGGAAATAAAGGAACTTAGACAAAAGTAATAGGTAAAATGAAAAATGAAGAGTGGAAAAAAAACAAGATTGGCAGGGGATTGTTCCTAATCGGGGACTTGTATAAAAATAGGTCCGACAAGTGTAGAAATATATTAGTTCTAATATCATTGTTACGAACACTCAAACAAGCTTGCCTGACGGCAATGTAAGAGATGGAAAGAAGTGAAACTACAGAAGGTAAAGAAAGTCGTACAAAAAAAGAAGCAGCCACCATTACGAGGGTAAATATATGGACGGAAGAAAACAGATACAAAATATATTATAGAACGATTTTCTACAAAAGTCACACAAGATGTGGAAAAATGCTGGCGGTGCGGGACTACGGGTCGCTTCCTACTACTTTGGTCTAGACGTTATTTCAAAACCTTATAGAGGAGGAAGGAGTTTGCTTAAATTTGGAAAACTGTGCAGTGTACAATGAAACATGAAATTCTGAAAAGCAAGAGCTTAATCGACTCGCATCGACAATATTTGTCTCACGCCATTGACATTTGTTGTTATTTCCACAGAGTTTGCGAAGAATATTGTTTAAATATGTCGAATGGTTTATCTATTCTCGAGGTGAAAATCCATTAGATAAGGAACCAGCGCTGTGAGCAGGGAGTTGCTAGTGAAGGAGATACAACGAACAGATGTTCTTAGAAAATATATATTTGAAACGGATTATATCATTTGAGGTGTTACTATTTGATTGACAGGTCCTTTTTCTAATGTTAATCCCTTGTGAATGAGTCCTTTTTATACGATCTCTTCCGTCTTTTCCAAATAATCCCTAAAAAAGGCATTGTCTTTGTCATTTGGGATACCCGGCTGAAAACCCAACTGGGATCTTTACCAAACTTCTCCGCAGGATGAGTGCAAATACATCACCAAAGCCCCAAAACTTTTTACAACTTTTAACTTTATATTATCTTTCCAATTTTTTGTAGCTCTTCTTCTTTCCTCCTGCTGTTCTTCTTGTTTCAACTATTTACAGATGGACAACAACAAAATATAAATAAATAAATAATAAATAAATAAATTTAATAATAATAATATACTTTCTTACGCCGGCGGAGCAAATGAATGGAAATGCAGTTTCAATCTAACTTAGAAGTCCCAAATTACTGTACCAATCCCATTTTCTGACCTTTGGACACCCATCCAAAATATAATGGTTTCTTCAAAATTTTCCCGATTTATTAAACAGTCACATCCAACACCAAATCCTGTCCTCTCCCCTTTCACTTCAGTCATTATATACTTCCTTCCTTCCACAACCACGTTCTCTGATATAGATTCTTTCAATTCATCATCAGTTTAAAGGTTATGAGTACTTCCTGGGGTATCGGCACTCGAACATCCTCTTACTGTTCCAGTCAGTGTATGCTATTACCTTTGTACGTTTTAGTGACCTCGCCCTGGATGGTCAAGTCACGAATGGCTACGCCCTGCATTATTACATTATTCGTGGCTCTGCCCTGAATGGCTATAGTTGAATGGCTCTGCCCTGCAGGGTCTACTCCTTGAATGGCTCACTGTGGAGGGAAGACTTAACCAAACCAAACCACAACCAAAGTCCAGTAATTAAGAATTTCACTTTTTTTTTCGATACCTAATACTCCATTTCTTTTCAATTAAATTCACACTGTAGCCTTCCTTTGCGTGACACACCCCGACTTTCTTTTTCAAGGTCTTTACAATCTCATTGTAATTCTCAGTTTCTCTCAAGAACCACTAATCAAATATTAGAGTATCTCACTTCAAACTTTCAAAGAATTAAAATTATGCACGCTCTCCACCTGATACAACACATGCTGCATGGAACTTTAATCTTACCACAAAACGTTTTACTTTGTGTTTTTGTCCGGCCGGTTTGGGTTGTCCTTTTGTTGCAACGTGCCTGTTTCGATGTACGTCTAAAAAAAGACGTTTAACTTCCGCTAACGATGTAGGCTAACTGTATTCCATCTTAAAATTATAAATATATTAACCGTTTCGGTACCTGACGTTACGTTACCCATAAACACTGGCCTCGCTTTTTCGTTCTTTTATTTACAATTTTTTTAATGTTTACACTCAACCTGAAACTGTACCGCTGACGCATAAAGACTACCTTGTTCTCGGTGGGCCATACTTTCCAATCTTAACGATAACTTGCACGTATACCCACATTTGTCTCCTTTCACTACACTAAATTGCACATAACCTCTCGGAATGATTTCTTGAATAATTAAATTAAACAACTTACGTTTTGGCAAAATATGAGATGACTGGCTAAGCAGTCATACCTAAGGTCTTGGGCCATACACGCCCATCTCTCTCTATCTCCCTCTCTCGGCAACTCGTGGAAGCTCTCCAAATTAACGGTGGCTCTCCAGAGCCTCACGTACATTAGTATTACTAAGTGCTGCCTCCCGAGGATATTTAACAAGTCACTCAAACTTCTCGTCCCCAGACTAATCCTGCCGCAACAACTGTAAACTTTCGAGACTTCCTTCCCAGTTCAAGCCGTACATACTTCTTTCTCAATGACTCGGAGCAAACTGCCTTCCTACTTGCCCGCCAACGCCTAGCTATCACTGCCTAGTTTCGTTCAAATTTTAATCCCCATTGTTAACACCCAGTAACTATTCGGTTTCCGTTTCATAGTCAAAGTAGGTACGGAATGTGGCACGCCTGAATGCAAAACCTCTGTATATCCTTTGATTGGAAGGTTTGCTTCCGCCAGTGGCGAAGCTTATTCGAATTTCTGCAGCACGACAGGAAAAAAACGTTTTAACCATTGATCTCTAATTACGACATTGGATGAAAAACCAAAACTTTTGAAGCAATTTGTAGGAAAAATTGTTGCTGTCTCCAAATGAAAAGATATGTCGTGTCTTGGATAGCGTCGAATGACATAAATTTCACAATTTTGCTTGATAGCTGGCAACAAAATTTTAACAAGTATGGTGTAAGGTATACGTCTCTTCACTTGAATTTCGATATGCCTCACTTATCCTTGCTAATCGAAGCAATGAGATAAGAATTTGATGCATTACAGCAATACTATAGAACGTTATTTCCCCTTCTCTAGCTCCCTGCTGTGAGGAATAGAATCCAAAAAGCGAAGAAAAAACTAAAAGGAGGATCAACGTCCACCCAAATTGTCGTATTTTCACTTGTAATTTCATATCAGTGGAAAAAAATGAATGAAATTATTGAAAGATAAACCAAAAGATAGTGAGAAAGAAAAGGAGACGAGTAAAGGGAAAACGTGTAATGAACTGCAGGAAATACTTGAGTAGGACATTTATTTTACGTGTCTCTGTTGTGAGTGTTTCTTGTTAGGAAACTTGAAAACATTAAATTTTGGAACTTTTTGCGTCCTGGTGTCCTGGTGGATGGACAGAAGAACTTTTCACGTTTTGAAAGTTTACGCGCAGCCAGGCAATTCCCAAAGTCTAATTGTTATGGGATCATAATTTCACTTCTAAATATTCATCTTACCATGCAAAATCCTATTATTAGTATAACGTTAGTTTAACTTTACTTACTCCTCACGCA